>CM046847.1:29663498-29758791 GCA_025618425.1 Heliocidaris tuberculata
GAGACCTTTTAGGCCCTCTCTCTGAGGATGAACCTTCCCTTCAACAATTTGTGCAAACAAATCCTGATGCAGAACAATTGAATTTGATCATTCCCCAGTGGAGATTAACCCTGTTAATGCAAACCAAATGAGACCATCAGCCCATCTTGGTGGCCTTAGGCCTACATTGAGAATCCCTGATTGATCAGTGCACACATGCATAACTGTGGGTCACATTCATACGGGTGGCGACAACGTTTCAGAGAACGTTTTATGGGCTGTAACAGAGAAACTTTTTTTCATAAACTCGTCTTACAGGGTCTGTATTGTCTAGATCACGATTGTATACTAATGGCCCTGTATGACTACTCTTGATGTTGTAATTTCCAGACTGATTAATTAGGCATAGCCCAATTCACCATGCATTATTAGTACCTTTGAGTCAAAACAAAATTTAAAGTGTACCAATCACCCAAAAATATTTGCTCTGTATGTTAGGGGTTCCATGTCGTTATACTATATTCGAAATATGAGCTTCAAATGTTGATTCTATAAAGAGATAGAGCAAGTTGAAATACACTCCCCAATAAACAGTAAAGTGACTTGTGAGGAGACTAGTCGATGCATCCATATACGCTTTCATAGAAATAAAGGCCCACGTGGAACCGAACTCGGAGTTGGGTTCCGTGCGATGGGGTTTTTAGTTTTTATTTCCTTTATTTTCTTCATACTCCTTAACCTTTAACCCATAGAAGGCCAGGTAAAGTGTTATGAGGTTGATTTTATACATTATAGCTGTACACAAATTATTTTTTTTAGGTGATTGGTACACTTTAAGCATTGGATTTTGACAGTGTGAATCTATTTAGCAGCAATATTAGACTAATGATAGCATGCAGTCATTGTGTACAGTACTATAGACATCCAGCTCTCCATAGCAAGATGCTGATGGTATCACATTAATGCAGTTTCTGAGACTTTCATTCTTTTTTCTTGATTTGGGCAGGAGAAAAAAAAAACCCTGTGTGTTGTACAATATCTGGGTTGTTTTTTGTACCTTTTTGAAATGTGTTTTGTACAATATCTGGATAAATTTGATTTTTTTGATTTTTTTTTTGCGGGGGGGGGGTGGGTATCACAGATTTCCATTATAAATACAATAAATTTGGGATTGATCATGAACTACATGTATATGAGAAAATGTAGATATACCCATCCTAGAATTGGGGTCTGCTGGAAGATGGCAAGAAAGAATATATATATAAGGTAGACAAAAGTTATTCATAAAGAGAAGAATTCAAGACAAATTGTACAAAGAAATATGTACTTAGGAACATTTATGATGAAATACATGACTTTTGTGAGTGATGTACAAAGTATTTATTTTCTGTCTTCCATTTTAAAAAATAATGCTTTTGATCTGTTCACAACAAAATATTAGTTGTTGATAGAAAGATAACAAAATTAATTGACTGTGATCACATCACGGAAACAGGAGAGATGGGAGTAGAAGGCAGAGAAATGAATTAAATATATTTTACCAGTACCAATTATTCAGCGCAAACAATGCACGCTGCTCTCTCCGCAGAATACTTGGGTATTATGAAGTGACCTGATTTTTCATGATTAAAAGAAACCTTAGTCACGGTGGCCATGGATCACTTCCATCACGGCTCATGCACTTTTATGAACTCTGTTGATTGCTGCTTCCTTCTAAGATATGCTAGGATCATCTCTGTATTGTGGCCATCATACTCTTTTTTGTTCCATGTGGCTTCATGTAGTTGGAAGAAGGAAAATTGAAGAAAAAATGCAGGTGTCATCATACAGTTCATGTATATAATCAAAATGCAAATTTTTCTTTGATAGCAGAAGAAATCAGCACATTTTTTTGTTTTGTTTTTGGTAGAAGTCAATGTATTGATTAGAAAGAGCAGAACAGTTTCTATTATTGTGCCAATGTGCATGTATGGCATGCCTGTGATTGTGCCAATTTGCAGTCGTGGTAAATGAAAGGTTAAAATTTATGTGCCCCCTTATTTGTAGGGCTTACTCATTTATGATAAAACAATGTCTCAAGATCTGATAGTAAGTATATAACAGATTTCATTATTGAATTTGTGCTGGAAGATATTTTCTTCTCTTTCACCCTAAACAGATGTCTTCATTGCAACAAAACATCTCACTTCAATTTTTGTTTAACAACAAATTTACAAAGCAAAATATTCTACAGGTACATTTTTACCATCTCAGGTCAATATATGTTTGTTGTTTTTTTTCCTTTGTTTACAAGGACGGGCATTGCTCTAGTAGATATGATCTGTGTGGAGCCAGAAAGGCATTAACTCCATACAAATGATGGGACTTCATGCCCTTATGGCTCCAAACAGACAATTTTAAAGTTTAGATGTTAATAATGATCTGATCCTGTTGAGTTCTTCTCTTAAAGTACAGCTGAATCATATCACTTCCTCAGTTCATGGAGCTATCCATCCAGTTCAATTTAATGAATCTTCCTGGCAGTGTTTGCCCTTTTTTTTTGGGGGGGGGGTGAGGTTTTGAGATCCTTCACACCTACCTTCATGATAAAAGTGTGATGTAATTTTGCTCCTTTCTCATTCACATAAATTTATTTGATAATCCAGTTGGAATTGAATATTTGTATGGTATGAATACGTTACACAGTATGCATGAGATTTGAAAGGTCATATGCCACATTCTGTTTTCAGATATGACAATCTTCCCTTGGAAAATTGCATATCTGGCCTTCTTCAAACAAACAAACATTCTAGGCATGGTAGATTGAATGGAGTCTGGCCTTGCCCTTCATGTTGTGTGTTTTGTAATCGGATAATTTGCTGTTGTTTGTAAGGCATCTTGAAACACAAATTATAAAGATTTAAAGACATAATTGTGTCCTCATTAGGAATTTGACCCCGCTTGGGCATTTGCATAATACATGTATCAGATATTGTACAGATCCCCGAAAGTGTACTACACTTTACGACTGAGAGGTTTTTACATTACATAATGCATTTTTTTTTCTTCTTTTTTCTTTTTTGCTTCATGCCAGATTTGTAGACTTAGGTAGCTTAGCAAAATGTCGTGGCGCTTAAGAACGCGGGAAAGTCGCATAGAGGAAAACTGCAAGTTTTGTATGTGCTTATAAAATTAGAATCAGACATATCTGAATAAAAATTTTCATATTATTTTGCTTAAAATTGTTCAAATATTTGAATACTAATTCTACATTATAATATTTTGAGACTGCCTTTATAGAATAAAATTATAATTTTGAGCAAATTTGTCATATGCGTTTTTTCCCGCGTTCGTTTCGCTAAGCTACCTTATTGATTTGGAATCCTACCAAGTCTGGTGTGAGCAAATTGTGATGCATTGCACATACATTGTAGAAACTCCCAAATTTAGCACCGTATTGGTTTTTTATAGAAGGATTAGTCTTTCAATAGCAATTTACAACTTATGGAAAAACTTGGATCCAAACCAATTTCATAATTTTGATTACGGGTGTATATTTTTTTGTGTGTATGTATACTGAAATTTAAGATTTATGCTCATACTTCTGTTCTTATTGTACCATAGCCATTTTCCTTCAGTTCATTTCTACTCGTTTATGCTGAACTATAAAGTGCAGACCTTTTCAATCATCACCGACTTCCACTAAATATCACGCTCCCGGTTGCCCCATAACTCTATCTTTGGAGGAAAGATGATCATGCAATATGGCATACTTACTTACAAGAGTATTAAGATTATTGCCTCCGCATGCCCTCAAACCACCCAATCTTTATCTAGGAGACATACCCATGATTATTAAGATGCCAGAGAGAAAAAGCCCTCCACCCCCCCACCGCTTCTTTGTTCATAAATCAAAGGAAAATAACAATGTAATGAAATTTTGATTTAGAAATGACCGTGGATGTCAGGGCACAGAGATCACGGGTCTACCGATCCCAATAAAGGACTGGCCGGAAGGCGGAAGGCACTGGGATATTACAATTGGAAAGTTGAGGAGAATAAAAAGGGGTTTAAAGGGAGAGTGCAAGGTTACTGTTGATTTCCATAATAGTATTTTGAAGATTTGAATGATAAAGAGAAGTAAGATTTTATTGTTGTGTTTCTTGAATAAATCGAAGAGAATTAAATGGATAAGGATGAAATAGAGAGGGAGCGAGTGTTCAGGGATATTGATTCTGTCTTCAAATGTCTTCTTTTAAAAAAAATTAAATGCTGTTTCTTTTAGAGCATTGCTGAGAAAAGTTTTGGTTTCGTTAGGTGTTAATCATAAAAGTTTCATGATGTGGTAATGTCACTGGACTCAACAATGGATGGAGGATTCAAATCCCAGTCACACTGCAATAGTAATTCTTTGTGCAAGGTCCGAAGGGGGCTCTCAAGTGAGCACTCAGAGAGAAATGAGATTGTTCAGGATTAATTAACGAAAGGTTTGTTTAACTTTACACATTGCTCATACACTCTCTTTGAGAGGTTATGAACTGTCCTATGTATCTTCCTTGTTTTCATTGTTTTTGCAAAATTAAGTGTACCTTAATAAAGTTATTTATGTATGATATTTTACAGCTGTACCTAATTACTACCTGCGGTATTTGTGCATTTACATAAGTCATCGATAAGAAGGTCTTTTAGCATCTTTGCTGTTTTGTGCCAGTACATGTACATGTATATGGTACGATGAAATTTTTCCCTTAACCGAGGCACTGACTGTTCATCTTCCTTTCTCTTCAGACACCTCCTCCTCTGCTGTTGATTATTTGATATATGATTGGATGCAGCAACTATTCCATCTTTTGTGAATGGTATATCCGTTGATATGACCTTTTGACCCCCTGAGGCATCCAATTCATATCCCAATCAGGCGCTTCCGCACCTTTCTGTCCAATATTAATATTTTCTCATGGATTCATTCTCTGTGCTCTTAAAGGGATGATAAAATTGTCACCTCTTTTGTTTGTGTGTACGTGTACGTGTATTGTTAGAATATTTTGTGATACTGCTCTGAGTTTATCAGAAAGTCAGAGTTTTGTTCCATAACTCTTTAATTTTCTTTTAGGGGAGTTGGGGGACACGTTTTTTTATTAATACTACATGTATGTAATTTTTGCATTGTAATTTGATATTATGCTTATAATGAGATTAAGCAGTAAGGGTTAACTAATCCCATGTTTGAAAAATCATCCATTCAGTAGCTTCATATTAACATGAGAATATATGGATTTCACTTCTGTCATGATCAATTAACAATGTTAAGTATCATAAAATCAGTCCATCCCAAAAAGGGTTGTTGATGTCCAGTAAGTGACCAAAGCATACATACAAATGCGCAGTTTTCCATAACCTCTTTCCCTATGACTGAACAATGTAAAATTAGTCAACTGTGCAGAGGTAGACCTACATGCATGTATTGATTTGCCCACAGTTAAAAATCCAAAGACAGATTTTGGAAAGGACCATATTTGACTCTCCCTAGATATGTTCATCACTTTTAAAATGTGTGCAACTTTCAACAACAGAATATTTTTAGGTCATTTTGTAGGAAGATAGACCTTTTTCTTTTTATATTTAATTGTTTTCTAGGCATTTAATGTGTTGTAATGATGAAATTTAATTTAGTTTGGGCTACATACAAAGCCATTTTTTCCTTTAGCAAGTGCCTGCTGAAAGTGATATTCCTCTTCATGCTCTTGTGAGCACTCCCTCCGATGACCAAATGGTTGCTGGCATTCGTATCATCTGTAAATCTCTTTTATTTGTTCTTTCACTCCATTTCTACCTCTCCTTTCCTCTCCTGTTCTCTGTTCATCCCCTCTTCTTTATCATGTAGGAGGCAATCAACCGAGTGCAGGAGCTCCAAGCAGAAGGTCGCCTTACAGGAGTCATCGACGACAGAGGAAAATTCATTTACATCTCGGAAGAGGAACTGGAAGCCGTGGCTAAGTTCATTCGGCAGCGGGGTAGGGTTTCCATAGCAGAGTTGGCTGAAGCTAGCAATCAATTAATATCACTGAACCCAGAAAACAAAGAAGTTTATCAAAGCAAACTCCTTAGCCAAGCTGTATGAAGGCGAGAGATGTTCTTTTCTTCTCTCTTTCATCTTGATATTTATTTATGTTGGCTTTTATTTGAAATACTACTTCTTTTTTCCCCTTAGTTTGGGAGGAGACCTAATCTCTCACTACTGTTAATTTTATCCTTAAAGGTACAGGTATTTACAAATGTTTGATGTCTTTTGAATTGAATATCATGATCTGTCATGATATTTTTACCAATGGAAGCAGTAATGCGGGGCTTTTGTCTCATTTTTTTTCTTATGCTTTTTCTCTTTGTGTACTCACATATTTCCCTTTAGATGTCATATGCTGTGATATTGCATGTTGTTTGTTTTGCTGAAAGCCTTGTAAATGCCACTATGTTTCATGTTACTTTTCTCCAACTCTTACTGTGTCTTCCTTAGAATCAGAATCAGGTATGTGACCTGCATCTAATAAAAAACATTATATACCTTACTTTAAGAATCTTTCCTGATCCTGTCATCTGATTGGTTGAAAGTGAAGTCGTGTTTTTAACTATGCCCGCGAATATGAACTATGCCCACGGGCATAGTTAAATTTTGCTGCGATCCCCATTGGTTTACGCGTAAAAAATTACTTGGTGCGAGCGCGGATACCATAATCGCTGTGTGATTTGGTTACTTGAGCACAAGACCAGCGATCTATCTCTATTTATCTCCGAATTTTTAGTTTATTAACAGTTTGATGATGATTTTTAAATGTGAGGACCCCATGATTGGTAAGTCGCACATTTATTCTGTGACTCTTACCTGGCTTTGTTCGGTATATAAAAGATATATTGACTGCTTCAACATTCGAGGCACAGTTGTTTCTATAGGCTCTCGGGGACCTTACATCCTGCTATGACCCCTCGGCGAGCCTCGGGGTCATAGCAGGATGTAAGGTCCCCTTGAGCCTATATAAACAACTATGCCTCTCATAGCAGTCAATATATATATATTAAGGCTTGCTCCTACTGGAGCTAGTAATCCCAAACCCCCCCCCCCCCACTCCAGAAAAGAAGAAAATTGCCCACTTGTGAATGAATCATTGTTCAAATACAAAGGGGTACATGTATGTCGCAGATAGTTTTTGGCAAGTCATTAAATATGGGTACTATGCCTTCCAGATTATGTTTCTGCAGAGGGCTGGGGCAGTTTACCGACTTACGTGGGAATGAGTCCAAGCTTTTTTTCAAAATAAACAAATACACATTTATATAAAATGGAAAGTTATCTGTAAATCTCTTCATATCTTTCTATGTGATGTAAACTTTGTACATGATATGTATGGGATATCAATGTGAAATAACCTTTATACATGAGTTTTACATGATTGCATGCACTTTTTGATTGGGTACTGGGCCGACAGAATTCTAAAATGAAACCTTGAATCCTGGACAAATGTCAGTCCTGATGCATCCCAACCATAGGTTCTGGAATCAAAATTGAAAGGTAAAGTACCATGCAGACATTGCAACTGAAAGAGAATACCACTACAAAGAATATATCTTATACATGCATACACCATGTCTGTTCATGTGTCGGACTCTATGGAGAATACAATAATGAAAGGTGTACAATAGACTCTTTGGCCAAAATTTTATTTGAGTTCATGTTTGTTTCTTTGTTTCTTGTTTTGTTTTGTTTTCAAGTATATACATGTACTAGCTTGATCTTCTCTTTATTGCTTGTCCAAGTATTTCTTACATACAATTTTTTTTTTTTTTAATTGTGTGACATACAATTTTTCTTGATATGCTGTATAATGAAAAAAAAAAAAAAGAAAGAAGGAATTGAAATTTGCAGAGTTTTGTTTGATGTCTCATCTTGTTTTGTGATTAGAGACATAATACAGCGAGGAAGAAAGGAAGAAAGAAAAGGAAGGAGAAAATAGGGTGGGGGAAATATAGAGAGATTGTAGTAGAATTAAGAAGAGAGAGAGAGAGAGAGAGAGATTGAAAAAAATATATATATAATGAAACAGAAAGTGAGAGGAAAAAGGAAAGGGGAAAAAAGAATGAGCTGGGAGGAGAAAAGAGACAATAGAAAGAGAAAGAGAGAGAGAGCTGTGAGGAGAAACAGAGAGATGGAGGGGAGAGAAAAGGGAGTCCAGCGAAAGAAAGAGATGGAAAATGTGAAGAGAAAGAGAGGGGAGAAAGAAGCATAGCGAAGATAGAGTGTAAGATGTTTTGTTTTGTCTTCTTTTGGGGGTGTTAATGGGGACAGGATTTTAAAAAAGGTAATAAATGTTCATTTAAATGTACTACATATCAGGGGCGGATCCATAATTTTGTAAAAGAAGGTGCACAGTGCAGTAAGAGTACATAATAAAGGGGGTAAATTTTGTTGATTGTGTACTTAAGGTATGCCAGTTGGGTTTCAAAAGGGGGGGGGGGGGGGGCACGGGCCGGTTTTCCCTTATGTAGATCCGCCACTGCTACGTATAATGCTGTCTGCTTTCAGAAAATACATGAAATATGATTCTGGCTGTACTCATAATCTCATCTCAAAGCTAGATAGAATAACTACATGTAGAAGCCTCTTTAGACGCATTCGTGCTGACAAATTCATGTAAATTTTCTACTGACCTGTCTAGATTAGTTTCTTTGTTTTTGTAGTGCTCTTAATCGTCAATCTACTTCAGTTTTCTCGACCCACTCGCCACTCGCCGCGTACATCCCCACCAACGCATTACAGGTTTAAGTAGTCTAATCAATTTGATACTCCTGTACAAGTCCCGCTGGACGGCGGCACACTTTCCCCCTGTGGTGGATTATTCTCGTTCTGATTCGTGACGTAATGAATGATGTTTTCATCGGGTAAACCCCATTAGCGACAAAAATCAAGCTAATGCAAATTTGATATCCGAACCTGCGGAACATCTCGTCCTTCAGGATGGATTTTGAAATTGATCATAGGAGATTTGGCTACCTTTCCTTCCAGAGTAGTCGCCAACACCATTTTCAACGAGAGCTGAAGAGGAGGGGGCGGGCACCAATCTGATGTGGCGCCATGTCACTCATAGCTCATGAAATATTGATATTGGAAAAGTAAAATGTTGAGATTCATTTTAATATTCTACCTAATTTTTCAAATGCTGAAAACATTATAGGCGGGACTCCCAATTTGGAGAGACTCGTGTAGAAATGGGACTTTCCCTCAACCCTTCAAAATATCCTTCGTTCATAACAATTCTAAAGTTTGAGTGGCGAAATTTCATCTTGTCACTTTTAATTTCCTGCGTTTTAATCCATTTTTCTTTATCATTATCAACATGTTACAATTTCTTTCTCTTCTCCTTCTCCTTTCTTCTTTTTCTTCTTCTTCTTCTCCTTCTTAAACTTCTTCTTCTTCTTCCTCTTCTTCTTCTTCTTCTTCTTCTTCTTCTTCTTCTTCTTCTTCTTCTTCTTCTTCTTCTTTCTTCTTCTTCTTCTTCTTCTTCTTCTTCTCTTCTTCTTTCTTCTTCTTCTTCTTCTTCTTCTTCTTCTTCTTCTTCTTCTTCTTCTTCTCTCTTCTTCTTCTTTTCTTCTTCTTCTTCTTCTTTTCTTCTTCTTCTCTTTCTTCTTCTTCTTCTTCTTCTTGTACTTATTCCTTTTATACTCCGTCATCGCCTCCTTTTCTTCCCCTTCGTCTTCTTCTTCATTTTAGTCCATGATCTAATTTGTAAGGAATTGACAAAGGAATCTTCACATATACATGTATGTTTATTTTTGTTTTCATAAATTACAAAACTTATACAAACCTGCCAAATCTAATCCTGGTGCCATGGTGCGTCTTTATCTTTCTAAATGGACATGATGGAGAAAAGACCCAATGAATCTTGCCCATTGTCAATGGGTTGTACGACTCATGTCCCGGCGACTATACCTATCCCCAGAGGCAGATTTTTTTTTTGTGGGGGGATTCCGGCCCGTGCCCCCTCCCCCTTGAAAGAAAAGTATACATTGTGCTCCCCTTTTGGGGATTGTGCCCACCCCCCCCCCCCCCATTTTAGAACTGATAACCCTTCTTTTTTTTGTCAGAAAATCTTTGGACATTTGTATGTACCCTTTTACAATATCCTGGATCCGCCCCTGCCTATCCCTAACCATGACTCTAATCCTAAACCTAAACATAACCTAAAACCCTAACCCTAAACCTAAACCTAACCAAAAATCCAATTATTACCCTAACCCTAACTCTATGTCTTTGACGAAGTAAAGCCCAGAACAAAGGTCGCTGGAGCATATGTCGGATTACCATGGTTTACCCTGAGGTCTAAAGCAATAGAATTTAGTATCTTTTCTACTCTAATTGATTAGGGATTTAATGAAAACAAAAGCTTCTGTTGCGATGAGAGGGAGAAAGAGATGTATTTGTCTCTTCTGTATCGTAATGCATGTCCATAAAAATGTCAAATTTAAGTATTTGGATTACTCGAGAGATCAGGCAGTCTGTATATTGTGACAGGTTTTTTAATTCTATAATGGGTTCTTAAGTCGCAGATTCTGATCTGGCGATAAATTCTTCCATGATTTCCATAAATAGTTTGTAAGACACGAGTCCCATTATTTTAAGATATTTAGGGAAACAACACTTATGGGGTGTTGCAAGAAACTTATTTGCAATCGATTGCAAATATCAATCGCAAATTTGCAATTGATATTTATCAATTTATACTTTCTGTTGCAAGAAGCAGACCAGCAATCATTTGCAAATATGCAATTGAGTGCAAGACTTGTGATTGATTTTGGGACCTAAAATTGACTTGCAATTGATTGCAAGTTTCTTGCAACTCCCCCTTAGTCTTCAGCCTTTATCATGGACATATACTTCTATGAAATACTTTTTGGATTGAATTTGAATGACGATTCGTTATACATAGATGTACAATGTGAAACAAAATAACAGTGATGTTCTCGAAGTTTTTGAAAAATTTTGTATGTTAACCCGTTGACTACTGAATCATCTTTTTCTCACAGGCTTAATACAGGTACTACTCGATTCCATTAGGCAAGGGATTAATTTAATGAAAATCGTTACATGTCATATTTCTCTCTTTTTATTCGATGTTCTTCTTTCGTTTTTATAACCATGATAACCTTGCTTTGTTCTGTAAAGGTTGGTCACATCCTGTCGTGCACCTCCTTGCGTGTGGCCTGATTTTGGAGAAAATCCTTGCGTCGCACGCACGGGTGTGCACGTTTTTTCCAAGCACGTATAGGAGCACGCAGGACACGCAAGGAGGCTGTTGGACATGTCCAACAATCTCTGCGTGTGGCTACGTGTTCTGATGAACGCACGTGACACGCGCAGCCATCGGACTTCCATCTTGTGACCATCGCACGGTCTCCTTGCGGATGTTTCACGAAACCCATAGCTCCATACGGAGCCGTGACCTTTCGCACGTCGGTTGCACGTCGGTTGCACGGTACCTGCAAGGGGCTGTACGTTCGCCGCAAGAGTTCTTGTACGTAAGAGAGGGTATGTTAATGATGAAGGTGCAAGACGCCCAATTAAGAGGATATCCAGAGAGGTGCATGACTAGTTGTGACCATGACAAACAACGGACGTACGAATCGCAGGAGTTGGCCCACAGCCGATCGCAGCTGCGGACACGCACGATCAGTTTCAACCATTTCATTATCTTCTTCTTTCTTTCTCATAATTTTCATTTATGTGATTTCTTTATCTCCTGTTTATGCATCTCTCTCTCTCTCTCTTCTCTCTCTCTCTCTCTCTCTCTCTTTATCCCTCTGTCTCCCTCTTTCCGCTTTTCTGACCCTCTTTTCCGTTATCCCTCCCCCTTTAGCCCATCTCTGTTCCCATTTCCCCCCCCCCCCTTCCCTGTCTCCCTTTACCCCTGTGTCCATTTTTCTTTCTCCCTCAATTTCTCTCTCTCCCATTTTCCTTTCTTTCCATCTCTCTCTCTTCCTCTCATCTCTGTTTTCTATCATCGTATACCCCTCTATTCTCACTTTTCATCCCTTTTCAATCTCTCCTTCTCTTCATACCCCGTTTCAATCTTCTATTCTAAGAAAGCGAGAAACGGGAACCTTTAGACAAATCTTATAATGCAGTATTTCAACCTACAGAGATCACTGCGAAGACCTATTTCGAACTCTTCGCCACCTTTTAACAGTAATCTAGCACCACTCTGCCAACATGCAAGGAAACTAAATGCACAGTATCATGATACCTTCCTCTCGCTAGCAACTTATCATAATTTCCTATTTCATCTTTTATTCACGATTCTCCTTTTACCAATATCATATGTGTTTTTTACTGACTCACTATTCCCCTTCACAATAGCCTACATCTCCATTCCACAGCTGTTTAAAAAAAAAGAAGCCAGTTTTACATTGTTTGATTTTAATTATTTCCTGTGTGCTCTTTGTAGAACCAGTGGGCATAGAGAAATGTCCAAATTACCTGTGATTTTTTTAAAAGAAGAAATGATATCGTTTTGATGGTTATCCTGATCTTCAGAACACTTTTGATAGATTTTCTGCCTCGTCAACGTCAAACAAAATCTCTCACGATGTTAATTTCCCTTCCTCACCCTCATAAAATGTTTATCTTCATTACGGTCTTTACTGTCATTTTCACTATCAAACACAATAAACACCAAAAGAGGCTTTTCCATCTTTCAAATCATACAATGAAATAATGCATACCCACAAATTGTTATCAATAGCACATTATATTCCAGCGGAGAAAACGCGACTCCGTCAGCCCACCCCCTGCATACCTTTGATCCCACAATGCTCCTTATGAAAAAAATGGAAGGGGATCTGTATAATAGGCCTAATTACAGCGCCAAGGATTACAATTTCCTGACAAACTTTTTTTGATGGTTATCAAGATTTTGACTTTAAATTCATGAATTTCTTATTCTTGATCCAGTTTTTTTTTTTTTTCATGAATTTCTTTTTGTTGGGGGTTTCCCCTTAAGACATTATCTATCGCGCCATATCGAGCGTCACCTTCTTCCGTCTAGGTAATTCGGGAATTACCTAGTTTTCAAAGAAACTAAACTCTTTTCGCCTGCAGCGTAAAACAAAAATGATGTTGTTCCTCAGCCAAAGTTTTCCTCCGGGGAAATTCATTGAATATCCACTTCTTTGATTTAGGTGGCAACTGATATCAATATTGTTTGAAAGATCTATTCCCTATAGTTTTATTTCTGTTCGCAAATTGCATGGAAAAGAAACCATGATATTGTGTAGATTGTTTTAAGACATCAAAATTTTTAATGTTTATTTCCATAATTGATAAATAATGAGACTTGGCAACATTACTATGCAATCTTAGATATGACCGTTTTCCTCCAATTCCATTAAGATCCATGAAATTCTTAAATCACGAATACACTGAATTCACCAGTATTTAGAAATATGTACATGTTTAAGTAGTGCTTCGTAAAAATTGCTAGTTCATAATTTCATTCACCTGTGAAGTGATTAACTATATTTTGCCAAAAACCACTTCTATTCTTACATTTTCCACGCTTTTATTAGCGAAACAACATAAAAATTGCAAATTTCGTATAATATTTCACAACTTAAGCTTAGGATATTAATAGCCTGACAATGAAATATCACAGATAAAATTGAATAATCTATTGGATTATAATTGTCTCAGATTAAGACATTATGGTTGTAGCAGAATCAGGAGATGTGTGGAGATTAAACATCTTTCCCGGTAGATTGTTAAGACTGTAATCGACGTCATTCTAACACGTGGGATTTGCATTTACCAAAAGACAACCATTCGGTTGGAATTTCAGCGTAATAGGAGCGTCACTAAACCACCTTGAATGGGGGGGGGGGGTGGGGGGGGGGGGGGGGGGGGGGGCGGGGAGGGATCTTGGGGGCAATTCGCTAACAGATTAGATTATGTACATTGGAGAAACAATACCTGACAACCACAAGAGATGAGAAGGAGATAATAGAAAGAGGCACGGAGAGAATGAAAGAAAGAGAGAGGGGATAGGTATAAGAAAAAGGGGAGAGGAAGAGGGACGTGGAGAGACCGAGAAAGAGAGAGAGAGAGAGAGAGAGAGAGAGAGAGAAATGGATATATCGATATAGGAACTACAACATAATAATTAAATAATAAGAAAAAAGTTGCATTTAAATATAACTTAAAAACAAATGAACGCACCTTTTTTTTAAAGCAATCAGGATCTTGTTTGGGGACTTGCGTTTAAATTTTTGAGTTATGCTTTAATCAACTTTTTTTTTATTCAAGCTGCCACAGAAAGAGAGGGAATGTAAGTAAAGAAATTATATGAAACGTTTGAAATGCTGACAAAGGTCTCAGTACGGATCCAGAACAGGAAACTAAAGAAAGAAAAGTAAGAAAGTAAAAGAACGATATTTTGATATCAAGAAGGAGACTAAAAGTTACAGATATAGCATGTAAAGATGAAGAAAAATGCGATAGACGGAAACAAAAACATGGCATTGCAGCTGAGACAGGTATAGAGGAAGAAAGAAAGCGACAGGCATTAGCGGATGAAACATTCTTTGACCATTGGCGAAAAGAAATAAGAACAATGCATTTCCTGTCAGCATACTCCTAAAATGATTATAATCAAAATGATCATCAACGTCTGAGTCAACCCCCGTTGCTCCCCCTCATTTTCTTTTAGTTTTCTTTTATTCTTTTCTTTTTCTGTTTCTCACTTCTTCTCTTTTCTTTTCTGTTTTGTTCTTTCTTCCCTCCTTTGTGTATTCTGCTCTTGTTCGTCTTCTTCTTCTTCTTCTTCGTATTCTTTTCTTCATCACCTTCTTCTTTTCCTCTTCTCTTCCATCTTTACTCATCCTCCTTTTCCTTCTCCTCCTCCTCCTTCTTCTTCTTCTTTTTTCCTCTTTTCCTTCTTCTTCTTCGTCTCTTCTTCTTCCTCTCTTCTTCTTCTTCTCCTCCTCCTCCTCCTCTTCTTCCTTCTTCTTTTCTTCTTCTTCTTCTCTTCTCTTTTTTTCTTCCTTTTCTTTTTCTTTCTTCTTCTTTCTTTTTTCTTCTCCTCATCTTCCTTCCCTTTCTTTTTATTTCTTGACAGCTTTTACGAACATATACTTTGAGTGGGCTGTTATATACCCCGAGACGACCAGAGCAAAATGGGAATTGGGAAGAAACAACTTAAACATCATTTCAATATATTGACTACATGAGACGAAGAAAAGGCCCGAGTCCATCAAAACAGTTGTTTAGTTATGAAGAAAAAAACTTAATATTCCAGATAAGTGTAAAAGAAAGAATGTTTCTTCTCCATAGAATCATTGATACATATTTATAAATTGTTTAATAAATGAGAAGAAAAAATATGCAGCTTATAAAATATTATGTTTTTTCTTCCTTGATAAATAACAAATTGTGGGAATGAACTTGGGACTTTCTTCCTATCAAGTATTCAATTAAACTGTGACGACGTACAAAAGCCAGTTAATCTAACTAACAGAAGAGATCAGATCTCACATCCTGTCCCTTGAAGGTTGAAGATGTCAACTAATAAACTCAGAGGCTCAGAAAAGAATATGAACATGAGTTTATAATCTTCTGAAGAAATTATATATTTAAAAGATTGATTTGAGGAGGAAGGAATATATTTCATTGGTTTCTCAGATGAATTAACGCCACTTTTTGATAAAAGAGTGTGTAAATATCAGTCATAATGTGTGGTGTCCTGTGCAAATTCAAAATGGAGAGCGGCTTAAATATTCATAATTCGATGACATCTACATGTATGCACTAAGAATATCTTGCAGGTATTTTTATAAATAAAACTTGACACTTCCTGGGGATTAGACTAGATAAATCCGAGGTAAAAGGGAAGTACGAAGTACTTTTCTGCTTTCCTTTTCTATTTACTACGAATTAACAAAATATTAGCATGATTATAGCGTATTTTCTACTTAAGTAGATTATGCAATTACATAATCTGCTGTCCGTGTTTCTCATATTTTCTAAATGACCATTTTTGGCGAGATAAATGTACTGTTAGTACACTAAATCTTTATACCAGCGTAGTATATAAATACATTTAATTAACGGTTTCCAAATATAGAATTATTGGATGAACCTTACGTTAGTCTGATAATAGTCCCCGCTAAAAGAGTCAAAGTTAACTGTATGTCCATATTAGTCGTGCCTTTAGTCGTCATTATGAACATGGTGAATGGCCTTTAGCTTAATAGCTCAGTAAAATGTCACAAACAAAATAAGGGTAAGAAATAGTGGGGAGATTGAAAGGAAACGCGAGAGAAAGATGACCCCTCCCATCTCTCTGTTTAGAAAATCACCCTCTCCCCCTTCTCTCTCTCTCTCTCTCTCTCTCTCTCTACTTCTCTCCCCCCCCCCCCCCCCTCTCTCTCTCTCTCTTTCTCTTTCTCTACCTCTATCTGTATTATTTGCATATTTTAAATGACTTTGTGAATCTACTTAATTTCCTGTCGATCGGATACTGGAAAGCGTTAATTTATTATTATTGTTCTTTTTATCCATGGATAGAGAGTGACTAAAACAATGGTAGAAACAAAAGAAGATATAGAGGGTAGCAGAGAAAAGGGGAAAGTAGGAAAGAAATTAGGAAGAGTACAAGTCCCAGGTCCCCGTCGATATCTCAGTCTATAATTGTCGGGATGCTGTTTCTCGAAATAGATGAAACTTTGAGAGATGTGTGGGGGCCCTGCTTTGCTTTGCCTTTCGCCTTTATCTGCATGATGGAGTGCAAAAGCATGAAGTCAGTCGGGCTTAAAGTGGGGGAATGGCGCGCATAATTTATGTTTGGACTAAAAATCTTTGAGGGATTTTTTAAAATGCACATTTTTATATACGATGACTAAAGTGTCTAGCAATATGTAAATTTATGTATATTTAACAGTTCTTTTAACCCCCCCCCCCCCTCCCGAAAAAACATGAACATGCAAACAATCAAAATTAAAATAAAACCAAACCAAACAAAGCAAAACAAAGCAAAAATACAAACGAAAATAGATGAATAATAATTATGTCAACACACACACACACACACACACACACACACACACAAATAATAAAATATAAATGAAAGGGCATTCAGGTAGAGGGTTTGTGTATATACAAAAAGATGTATATTGGAAAGAGAGAGGGTGAATAGAAAAAAAGGAAGTCTATGAATATGAATACAAAATCCAATGAAAGAAAAAGCCGGAAATTAACAACTTATCCAGTGTCACAAAAACGGTTTTAATCTTTTGACCTTAACACTTATGTCATCTGTACATACACCTATACCGAAAATCACATATTTTAGGTAGAAAAGAGAATGGAGCCGTCACACTTGTTTTGATGATGGGCGGGAGGCGGGTGGGGGTGGGGGGGGGGCAGGGGTTCGGAGGTTGAATAACCATGACGCACTTTCACTCACTGCTTTAATCGCATTTAGTCCTTGCTAATTTATTGACAAGATAGCATTACGCGGGGTGCACATTCAAACTCTAAGCCTAGCAGTCTCTTATTTCACCTAGGCCTTGTTTGAATCATCCCCAAGTCGGAGATTAGCTGGCTAATCTAATCTTGTCGTCCTGGGATCTCCCCTATTATGCATGCACTCTATAAAGGGTGTCCGAGATGTCGACGTCATCAGTGATCAACGAAAGGAGAACTTCAGCAAAGATCTGGAACAGGAGATATAATTTGTGTACATGGAGATGGGAAACAAGTGCTGAAAGATGATTTCTAAAAAGTAGATACCAATAGACAGAGACATGGCATGAGAATCAAGAAAATAGCAGGATAAATATTTAAAATATGAAGATAATTAAAAATCAAAGAGAGAAAGAGAGAGGGAGGGGGAGACTGAGAGAGGACCAGATACCACCAGTGAAAAGAAGTATAGAATCGTTGTCGGTAAATCCAGCTTTTGCCCAGATGGAGGAAATACAAGATGTGGTAGACTTCTCGGTACAAAATTCTAAAACTATCATTTCAAGCAATGAATACCTAAATTATACCATAGAAACTCTAAATAACAGAACCTCTGAAGAAGCACGAATGAATGTAAAGTTATTTGTGGAAGCTAGAGATGCATAAAATATGGGCTTGATTATGATGAAAGAAATGAAAACGAATAGTGAGAAGCGTCAATTTTCCTTACTTCTTCTAAGAGCTGAATATCTCGAATTTCATCATATTTTTGTTCCATAAAACACCCACCTAATCCACCCCTTCCTCAGTGGCGGATCTTCCCAATAAATCATTTTTTATCCCCAACCTTACCCTGACATATTAAGAAGCCTCTAATAAAACAAGATAATGCCATTTTAACGAAATCTGCGTCAATGGTTTTCCATCTCAATTAGAGAATGACAGAATATTATGGTAATCATTCCACATCTACCGTAGATAGTACATAATTCTTTTTATGACATCGGGAATCGATCGATGATGGAATAGTGGCGTATATGAACTTCGACTTCGGGGGAGGGGATCCGACCCAATAATGATCCATTTATCTGAGCAAGAAAAAAAAAGGTTTTTGAGGGGGGCGACCGAAATTTCCCTTATATTTATCGCTTCTTAATGTGTAAATTATGATGAGTTGCTAGTATTTCTTTTGTACAAGTTTTTCAAATTCTTCTTTTTGTGTCAACAGCAGCAACTATAATACTGAAATAAAGTCCTCATCTAATCGATGATTTATTATACAGAGCACCCTCGTTCTTTGTTCTGCTTAACAAGTGTAAGTATATTTATACAAATCTCTTATTCTTTGACGGACTTGCAATGTGATGTAATTCACAATAATATTTTTAATCATAATCATCTAGTGTTTATTAGTTCTTGACGTATATCCTTTTGATATGATTATCTACCACCACACAGTTCATTTGAAACTCCCCTTTTCATGTAAAGTCATTTACATATCACGATCGTGCAGGGATGCACTGGAATAATCAAATTCATCATAAATTATCATAATCATAGTACGGTCATCATACATGACTTAAGCATGCACAATTATGCTGAAGCTCTAACAACCACTGATGTTGTATTTTGTCTGCTACTGGCCAGAGGTTCAAACATGGCAGAACACGTCACGAAACAGTAGATTAGACACCATATTGATTTCTCACAAAGTATGCCCATCGCCGGCTCCGATACTAGCACATTTTAACATCGATTGCATGCTCAGATCGATCACTCATGTTGGGGACGGATCTTCGCATGAGTTGCCCGTGACCTTGTTTGCTTCGCGCTCTTTTTCATCTTTTCTTATCCTGTTATTTCACCTCTGGTTTGGTAGTAGTCTGGTCGCTCAACACTGGACCGGGGCGCGTGTCGAACGTGGGTCAGACGACAGTGTTCGTCTATTGACGTCAAAAGAAATGGAGACTAGAACGCAGTAGGCTGGAAAACACCCCCAGTTGAGATTTGAAAAATAATAATGTCCTTGTTTCTGTAACATTTATATCAATGGACATGACATTAAACGTAAATCTTCCTACATCAGCTTAGAGATTATTTACAAAGGGATCACAAAGGGGGAAGAAATCTGAATCAATTTTTTTTTTTTTTCAAGTATTTTTCCCTCCACAGGGATTTTATTGATTTTCAGTCACAACAAATTAACAAACATATTCAAGGTAAATCACATTTATAATGTAAATACATAATACAATAATAACTCAAAATAATTCAGAATACAAATGTTTCTTGAACTGTCAGGTTCACACGAATTCCATGAATACTCCATTTTCAATAGAGCATTCATGGAATCCATGGGGGGAAAAAACAAAAAACCACGAAACAATACAAACACATACATGTATCATCATTAGAATATTGGGGTATACAATTACTTATTTCTGACCACTATTAGTTATTTTGAAAATTTCATACCCTTAAGGATGTATACACTTTTTTAAATACCATACACAATTAGCAAACAAACCACTTTCTATATAAACATCTTTAAATACTTTGTATTTATGTTTCATTTTTTGTTTTAAGATTTGGATTTAAAGAAATTGTAATACGATTAGATTTGAGCATTTAAAGGCATAAATTCTTTCGAATTGAGGTCCCCAACCTTTTATATTAATGTAATGATAGAAGTTGCGGAATATTGTCAGTCATATGAAATACCTATTCGGCTGTGAATCGTAAAGATGTCACACCAATCACAAGACTGCCAACCGACTTTTAGCCGATTGGGCATTGTCTCCGACTAGAAATTCTATATCATTATAGTCAGACCATTCTGTATCTCAAGCAAGAAGAATTCATTTACATGTATTCAAATCTCAAAATCTAATCCTCTTTGGGGTTTTTCTTCAAAAGCCTGTCGTGATAAGGTGTCTAGTGGCCTATATGTAGTTACGTAATAACGGTGTCTGTTTCTGTAAACTACTTTCCAACTGTGAGAAAACGACTGACTGCCTCCTACGAATTTCCGCGCCCTTCCTGTTAGAGAAGGATCTAGCATGTCTAGCAAACATCTGTCTCCAAGATTCGCTTTCGTGTCGCGATTTAGATATAAGAGATGAAGAGGGATTGAGAGAGCCAACAGAGAGAGAGAGAGAGAGAGGCAGACTGACAGAGACAGACAGATAGAAAGAGAGGGAGACAGAGAGAGATAGAGAGGGGGGGGGGACAGACCATGGGTGTCGATCTCGGGGGCATGGGGGTATATATCTCCCCCCCAAAAAAAAAAAAAAAAAAAAAAAATTGAGGTGGGGGGGGGATGGCTGTATTATCATCCTCCCAATATTTTTGGATAATATAAATAAGAATTATGATACATTAACTTAAAACTAATAATTATCCAAACTTATGTTTGATTTTGAAAAACCATCACTTTCTTTAATGATTAATAAAATAAGAAATGCCATAATTTCAGTGCGAAAATATCGAAGAAAATTCGTTCGCTCGCATTGTTATTCTCACTTAAAGGGTTCCGTCCATTGACGTAGATCCGCGCATTCCCTTTTTTCATTAAAAACCATTTTGGGATGCTCTAAAATGCAAGTTTTATAGACATATATTTGAAAAAGTCTCTGGTGTGGGAGGGGGATACCCCCTCCCACCCCCTCCCCCGCTTTGTCGCTTCGCTCTCTAGCCGGTCATCCTCCAATCATGAACACGGATCGACACCACTGAGAGAGAGAGACACACACACACAGAGGGGGTGTAGTGGATAGACGAGATAGGTGAGCATTGGTGAGAGGGATTTAGATTGCGTAGGAGAATGCTAAGAAAGGTAGTATATTAAAGGGATTAAACTTTAGAAAGATGGTATTACAAAAAGAGACCCATTTCATGGCTAAAGTACGTCAAATTGCAATTGTGTTACTCATGTTGCACAAGGATATTAACATTTACGTAGCTGAATACGATAATGTTTTTTGGTCTAACTTACGAAAGTAGTTGACCCAGAGACAATAATGTTACGATGTACAAAGCGCCTAATGTTTTCCAGTCTCTAAAAAAATAAAACTATTTATTCAAGTTGATGCATTCCTTCCTGAAAACCATTACTATATCAAATGTCGTGCAATGGTCGTCTTCATGAGCTGCTCTGACGAGACTTATCACGTGGCATGATGTCATAAGAGGGTAAACATGGTAAACGCAATGACTGATGGGTGAACGTGACTGATGTTCTTTAGAAGGCGTCCGCCATGCAGCCTTGCAGGGTATCATGAAAGACGCAAGATGGGACGTCAAAGTGACGATGATGAACACTGTTTTGTTGGTGATCAAACCATGAAAATTAATGGTCCTTTAAAGGTAATGATGAGAAAATGATATGAAACTAATACTTCTTTATTTGTTTTGGGTTTAATTTTTCATTCATTATTTTTGTAGTCTGGTTAAGAAGTACATGTATCAATGGAGATGTACAAGACATTATTCAGTAGCATGAGCAGTAGTCTATAAGAAAAAAGGTTCAAAACTACTAGTAATTCTTGCTTTAACCATGTGAAAAATTACACTTCTGTATTCTTTACAAAGCACATGATAACTGACTATGACAAAATCTTAATTCTGTACCATAATTATATGCGCATGTTTGAAATATCTTACTATAGCATTTAAAAATCAGGCGAATCATACAGAAGCTGGTTTAAAATGACTAAAAACAAGAGTGTATATTTGAAAGCGTGACCTTTGGTAAACTTCTTGAAAAACAATGTGCAAAAATAAAGTAGTAATAAGTAAATTTAGGAAGAAGTTGAGAAGAGAATGTCAGTAACTGTTTTAAACGTATGCAAATATTTCAAGAACAAAGGATACCATTCTTACCGATCAAGATGACAAATCATTCTAAATGAATGTCCTTGTGATTAATAAGAGGTTCTATAAAACTTAATGAATTCAGGTCGCTTTCTTTGTATATTTATCTATCGAATTTTCTCTTGCCACTTTCATTAGTAACATTGACGTTTGTAATATTTATATGTATGCATATCCTGCGCTTTCATTCTCTTTTAGTTTTTTTATAATCTAAATATTACTGCAATGAACTAAGACCACCGTTTATCAGCAACTTCAAGTACCTGAGAATCATTAGCTTACTAAATTTAGAGTACTAAATGCAAGTTTTCGTAAAAATAATAATACGTCTCACAGTCCGTCTGAAAGCTGGATGACAAGAAAAAATATAAACATTAATTTTAAGCACCAAATTCACCTTAGGATATCGTATATGACACGTAAAAAGATCGGTGGTTTATTGGATTTTCATTTTGAAGTGGAGGGTCGGAGAAGATCAAAGAATCAGAAGTGTTTGGTGGGAGAGTTTCCTTGACGGCTTCATTTTCATAACGAACAATTTATGGCTTTGGTCGGTAAGTAAGTGGACGCACGAATCGTTCTCTAGTCACCTCACTGAGATTTGATTCATTGGATTATCTTCCCCCACCCACCCAGTATCATAAATGATCTTATACCCCCAGTCACGCCGACGTGTCGCAACGAGACCAAAACCATTTCGACAGCAGACCGAACATAGAATTACGTTACCCCGAGTAGCCAAGATTTTGTCGACTGTCGATCGGTTTGGAGTCGGTCTGGCGGTGAGACTGAGCTTTCAAGATTTGAAGATCGGCCTGATGCAGTCAATGTTATCCTGTTCACACGAAAGAGACAGCTATGAATAATAATCATGGAATGTATATCATTTATGAGGTTGTTCTTTGTTGAGCTGCTTAAAAAAAGATTTGATGGTCATTATCATTAATCAAGGTGGTGACAAACAATATTATATCATACTAACAGAGAATAGTTAATGTGCAGTACTTGCGGTAAATGGAACCCAAAAATAGTGTAGCAATAGTATTGCCTAGTTGTTTTTAAATTTCGAGACTGAAAGACATTTGATAGAAAACCCTCCATAAATATTATCTTCTTAATTCATGTTCGATTGGTCGAATGTCTACTTTATGATACATCGTTTTGCGAAGTCCAACAACACATATGATTCTTCACATCTGAAAGAATCGTGTCAGGAAGCCGATCGAATTTCAATATTCATTTCAAAGGTTACTGGCCTAAGATGATGAACTTGCTCTATAGCATGCAGAATTGAAGATTACGAATAACTTATTATAGCTCTGACATGCAAAACATACACTGTAGGGGCTTGTAGGGTTCATACTCAAACAAAAAAATAATCAGTGTTATTATCAAAAGTTAAAACATTTGGCAATATATAACACTAATCAGTCACTCAGCAATGCTAACAAAATAACGAGACTATGCATCAACCCTGCGACTATTAGCCTAATTCTCAATATGATATTCTACTTTATATCCACATTCATCTTCAACCATCCCCCCCCCCCCCCATGGAAGCTTATGAATTTTTAATCTAAGCTTAAAAATGGAAGGAAAAAAATGTATATTCTTCATCCCCAATTGCAAATGGATTTGAATTTGAATATCTCGTCTTATTCCATGGACTTTCATTTTCGTTCTTTTATGCATATATGACTATCGAGAGGAAGATAAAACAAAGTATTCGACGACATTCCTTGAAAAGTAAGTGAGTGAAATTCTATCATCTGCCACTTGGGAATTTCACGTTTTGATGCGAGGGGCACTTCATAACTTCCTTTCCTTTCTAGTGTTTTGACCGCTGCTCTTTGAGGACAGAACGTCTGTTTTCCTTGGGGTGACGTAAGAGGGGCACTTTGATTGTGGTGAGATATTTAGTTGAGGAAATATATAAGGCAAAGGTCGTGAATTGAAAGCTTAATTCCCAGGCACTGTGAGGAGGCCGTGAACAAATAATGGCAGTGAGCGGAGGTGATAGGATAACTGTGGCTCTGATTCTGTCAACCGACCATGAAGAATACACCTCCCCCCCCCCCCCCCCGAAAAAAAAAGTCCACTGATTTATGAAGCGCGAAGTGTTAACTACACAATTCCTTGCAAATTACGAAAAACGAAAATGATCTACAGAATGGATTTAGCCACGGAATTAAACTAAAAAACAAGTTTAATACTCACTTTATTTCTGTTTATTCATTTAGTTATAGAAGTACAGTAATTCGTAACGGATGATAGAGTTGACATGCAAAGTTAGTGCTCTTTAAATTAATGGACTAACTCCACCTATTTAATGGGATGGGGTTTAGGCCTGTCGTGAAGTTAGTACACCTTGATGAAGAGGATAAATAATAAATGGGAAAAGACGAAGAAAAGAAAAGAAAGAAAAGAAAAGTCAAATAAAACTGACAAGATATAAGCCACAGCTATCGTGAACACTTTTAAACTAATATGATTTGAAACTATTAGTAAATTCTATGATATGAAATAGGTTAAGGAGAATAAGGGGATCAGATTTGTTCTTAATTCAAATAGATTCTATCCATATCGGCCGGCATTCAAGCAGATTCTTTTCAGGTCTAGACCCCAACTAAGTGGATACTATTACTACGTAGCTAGCAACCTCTTTGTTCCCGCTTAAATTTGTCTCATTAGCCATTAAGATGATTTAATTATTCATTTCATTCGTTTGGCATTAAGGCATTCTTCTTTTCTTTCTTTTTTCTCGATATGTAGTAATACTGTAAGGAGTGACTTAAAATGTTGATATTTTCATCCCTGCTGTAAGCCACTTGATGATAATTGTTACTTGCACATATCATGCTAAACTTTTATTATATATATGAGCATTTCGCACACTCACCTCCTTCTGTCACATTGTTACGTCATCATCCCAGTATAGCATCCAGCGTGAGCTGAAACAGGGATTATTTCAACAAGTAACAAGTAAAGGCTAGTATAGCCACCTTCTTGATCGCTTTCACAATAATGATTAAGTATCTATTAGGTATACGGTTTATTGATTTCTTGAGTCACGACTAACAATTTTGAAAAGTGTTTGCATCCAAAGATTAACTATCGACTTTTTTTGTTTTGTTTTGATATAAATAACCTATTGCCTACGGGAACAGGGTGGTTTCTGTATTGAACCTATGGAAATAAGAGAATTCAGTAGTCGATGGGTTAAAGCATCATTTCGGCCCCTTCTCACTTGTACATATGATAATAATGGACATCATTACAATGTAATTTCTTTATTAGACGCTGCCGATGTTTAGATGTCATAATAATTCATACACTTTATACGGTTTGTTTTGGGGGTGTCGCTTGAATAGTAAAAGGTATATGGCTCCTAGTTTGCCCCTGTGATATATCAATATTTACTGGACATCCATTAGTCGCAGCTACCAGGGGCCTGTTGCACAAAACTTGCGTTTAACTGCAACTCCTAAAAATCAAACGCAAGTCCTTAATGCGCACTTCTGATTGGCTGAAAATAAAGTTGCGTTTGATTTTCCTGAGTTGCGTTTAAACGCAAGTTTTGTGCAACGGGCCCTAGATGACCAGTAATCGATCAACGATCACCGTGGAAACTGAAGTGGGGTTTATAGAGAGAGGAAAAGGTGGAGAGATGGGGGGGGGGGGGAGCGGAGAGAGAGAGAGAGAGAGAGGGGGGGTAGAAGGAGCATACATTGTGTCCGTTTCATGAATTTAATTGAACTTTATTTATTGAATCGAACAAAGAGGCAAGATAATGTATTGGCAAGACATGAATCTACGTTTTTGCCACTCTCCACCCAGGTGTAGTAAATTGGTACCAGATCAATGTTTACAGCCCCCTAGGGCAGCTGGGCTAAAGCCATGTTATTGATAGTCCTTTGTAGGCGCCTAGGGCATCCACTGTGATGGATATGTGCGCAATATAAATGCGGCGATTATTATGTTACAAAGTTTATAATAATAGTCATTTCACGAAACTTCCATACTACTATAATACCCCCCCCCCCCCTCCCTTCCCATGGTTTCACAAATTAACCTTGTATTTTAGGACAAGGGCGAAGGCGAAATGTACTACCGGTCATAGGCGTACCCAGGATATTTTAAAGGAGGGTGTTTAAGATTATTCTTCATTTTAACTTAATCATTTAATCAGCGGCGAATCCAGGATTTTGTGAGGGAGGGCGCTAGTATTGTGAAAATTCAGTTCTGACAAGCAAAAAAAAAAAAAAAGGTCATCAGCATTTTGTGGTGTCTTTTTACTCCAAATTCTCTGACAAGCAAAAAAGAAATAAGCAAAAAAAAAAGAAAAAAAAAAAGAAGGTCATCAGCATTTTGGGGGTGTCTTCTTACTCCCAATTCTCCTACAAGCAAAAAAAAAAGGGGGGGGGATGTATTATTAGACCAAGGCGAAAACACAAAACGGAAATAAAAGGGTTAAAGACAAGCTTTTGTTTCATTTGTAAACACCTAAATCACTGCTGAAGGGGGGGGGGGGGGGGGAGGGGGTGTTTGAACACCTAAAACACCCAAAATACCCCCTCGGTACGCCTATGCTACCGGTCATGCACTTTGGCAAAAGGTTCTGTCGTAAAGAAAATCAACGTCTCACACGAACCCACCCGATTCCGGTGGCCCGAGGGGATTTGATGTTAACCGTATATTGTTCTAAAACACCGCGTTAGCTTTGATTTATATTGGATTTTTCATTCATGATGGCGGCGCCAAGTTTTGTGATAGCGTGCAAATGCATTCGATGTCAATAAACCTCTTCTTCTTTTGCTTTTCAACCTTCTAATGGTTCCATGAGGTCGTAGAATCCATTCAAAACAAAAACGAGCTAATAATTGGGGACATTTGCAATATAAAATCGGTTTAATTTATGCTGTCCGTACAAATTATGTTTTATACTTCATTTTTTTGACAGATGTGATGAATATTGAATAGTTATATCTACGGGTAAGTCATTAATTTTAATTTATTTTGAGTTTTGAGTCATAAGCTGGAACGGCGATATTCAGTGATTTTAGGATTGTGCAGAGGTGATGCCACAAACATGGTATAGTCATGGATTGTATTACCGAACAGCATTGTATTACCGAACGCGTACAGTTAAGCGCCAAGGGCAACCGCACACCTTACGATCGGTCTGCGATCCGATTTGTGAAATAAATCGCTATGGCATTAAATATTGGCATTTTAGCAAATGAAATCTACCCTATTCAGGTTCTGAAAAGTAATATGAATACTAAACATAGGGTTTTGGTTAGCTGTCAGCTTTCTACAGGGAATAAGGGCAAAATTAGTTTCAAATCGTAGACAGTCGTACGATTTTTGTGACGTCACTACAACTCGGAGCCGATTTCGCCCTTCCACGGACTAGAAAACTCGGCAAAGGCCGTATTATCGATTTTACTATCTGTATTCGACTATTCAGACCCTCAATCAAAAATATTTTTCGTTTTTGCATGATTTGTCAAGCGATACTACATTTTCTTCTGAAATCGGATCGCAGACCGATTGTAAAGCCCCTTTCACAATTGGTCTGCGACCGTTTGCGATCATTTGGTCGCACGACAGGCTGCAACAGGCTTCAATCGCCATCGATCTCATCAGGTCGCAGAAAGGCATTCACAAATGCAACAGCGGTCGTAAAACGAAAGCGACTAGAAGAGACCGTTGCACGAGTAAGTCGCATTTGCTCGCATATGCTCGTGCGAGTGGTCTTGCGTTCACATGCGAGTGTTGCACGAGTGATTGCGAGTGGCTTGACGCCAATCACAATAGTCGCACGATCGATTGCATGGTCGTGCGAGTGGATGTGAGACCATGCGATCGCTCGTGCGATTGAATGAGACCGGTGCAAGTGGTCGTGAGAGTATTCGTGCGAGTGGCGTGGGGTATAAAAACCCCCTCGACAATTGACCGGTAGTCAGTTTCAAGATGGCCTTCTTAATAGTCAAGATGCCAAAGCAGAAAGTTACAAAGAAGAGAAAGTTGTTAGAGGAGGGCCCTGTTGCAGAGGATCATCTCCATAGTCCCCCTATATATACCCCGAGGAATAGTCGCATACAGTCTCATACAGTCGTGCAATGGTAGTACAACGTTGTAAGATGTGCTGCGATCGGTCGTGCAACAGTCTCATGGTCTTAGCACAATCGCACCCATTCGCAAGACTGGTCGCTATAGGTCGCTAGCGCACGTGCGAGTGTTGCACGACCTCCAGCCCACCCACTGCGACTATTGAGTCGTGCGAACTCTCGCATCTAATCGTGCAACGTTGTGCAACACTCATACGAGAATCGCACGACTGGTGGTACGACCTAATGCGAGTGAATCGATCGCATCTGGTCGTGTCTGGATTTTGAGCATGTTCAAAGTTCAGATGCGACCAGTCACGACCGCCTCAGGTTCGTGCGACCGCCTGCAACGAGTGCGAGTGGTCGCAAGACACCAAGCGATCGGTCGTGCAACACCCCGAAAAATCTGTTGCAGGCAGTCGCAAACTGGTCGTAGACCAATTGTGAAAGGGGCTTAAGGTGTGCGGTGGCCTTTAAATGGCTTTCATACGCATGGAACTACGCGTATATTCTCCACACTATTTGACACAGAGAACACAGGGCAGAAGATCATAAAATGTTGCAAAAAAACATAAGTAATATCTTATAACCTGCTCTCTCGTCACCCCCAGTCGTCATCCCGTTGGCCCAAAATCGGAGTAGGTTGTGTGTCGTTTTCCCATAGGTACGCATGTTCGGTAATACAATACCTTTTCCAAGGGACCAAAACACCAAGTCGTTGGGAAGGGGTTCGCTCGGAAGGGAATATCGTATTAAATCCATGTTGTCTTTTTCAAATTCCACCAACTTCTTTTTCTGTAGGACTCATTTAAGCACTCATTATGTAAGATTGACAGATATTTATTTGATATTTTATTTGCTGTAGTTGATTTTCTGAAAAGTGTTCGGTAATAGGATCCACCTCCATACATAATCGTAATTAAAATCGCACTTTGATTAAAATTCAAGGCATTTCGAATATATATAAAGCTCTCAAAATCAAGGGAATGAACAGCGTTATTTGACAAAAAACATAAATAATACCGACATACTAAGTTGCTATAAGTGTGACCATACAAAATGTGTGCTTTGTAGTCGATCCACCAAAGGTTATAGACCTTACTTACGGATCAGCCTCTCAGTGAATTAGCCCAATTTTGCTTCAGGATAAAGACGCTTCTTCGCTATTTACTCTACGAATATAGTGTGATATCGCTTCACGCTTTCTACCAATTGGATCTGATAGAGAAGTCTGGAGCCCGGTCAATATTCCTTTTATACTTCTTTTCCTCTTCGAACACATCTAAGGGCATAAATCAATCAAAATATTCTTTTGGGATCTGAAGTATTAAGTCATGATTATTTGTAAAACTGCGATAATATTGACTACTTCCCATCTTTCATAATATGAAAAATTGCTGCTGCCTGTTTTTTTCTGTAGAGTGTTTGCAATATTATTGCACTGCATTGCGGTATTGAAAGTAAAACCAAGCCCGTCCGCTTTGTTGCATATGTTGTTTGCAATTCAATCTTGCATTTGTAATGCCGCGTACTTTGTCGATGTTACCCTCTTGTAATTATTACACTGCAATTACATAATTGTTACATTATGGATATTTCTATGTACACTTTTGTCCCTTCCTCTTTCTTTACAATGTTCTCTTCTCATCTCTCTCTCTCTCTCTCTCTCTCTCTCTCTCTCTCTCTCTCTTGCTCGCTCATCTCCTGTCCCTCAACTGATTTGTAGTGCATGCAATTATTACGGTTTAAAAAAAATTTAAAAACACAACAACAACACTTTAAGCATATACTTTGTTTAATTCATTACTTCATTACTAATCATGTACCATGATTGAAAATATGAAAGGGATCCCATCTTTTATCATCAAACACTACTCGCCAATTATTTAGAGGCACACATTTGATTCTGATTCAATATTTCATAATTTACGTTTAGTTTAGTGAAAACGTATGCCACTCATTTCGTATTCATACACATTATTACGCCTTAGCATAGTTCAATAAGATGAAAATTCATTGTAATAATAGAATAATTTCCGCATAGAGGCATAGTAATTTATTCGCCATCATTCATCTCTCTTCCAATCCGAATACCAATTACTCTTTAACATGCCATGCGGGCTGGAGAAGGGTTGTGAAGGATCCATGTCCCTCGGTTGACAATCATCTTTTAAACAAACAGCCCCCATTGAAATAGGATACATATTTTAATTTAGAATGAAAACAAAACCTTACGTTGGGAGATTTTTTTTTCTCGATTCACAATATCACCCGGGGATATTTTTACTATGACCATTATACCGAATCATGGCGTATCAGGTTCCAAGCGAGAAAATTTTATGACAAATTAAAGACTGGGGTATGCACGGGGGGGGGGGGGGAGTAGAAGTAGGATAGGATGCTTTATATAAGGTGCAGGTGAATTTCTGTGCGTCTGTGACAAGCTCGGGGATAATCCATACTGATCGTAAACATAAAAAATTGTAAGAACTATAAATATAATTATATATTTTACTGCTATAAGATATAAGACACACAAACAAAAAGAGGGGAGCCGCACTTATATTACGAACAGTGGAGTAGATTTAGTGGGCACACAGGCACACCCCCCCCCCCCGCCCCCATCGAGTGACGGAAAAAGAAAAGAAAAAGGAAGAAGAGAAAATGAGAGAAAGATTCAAATTAAAATTAAAATTAAAATTTATTGATATAAAATCCTGACATAGTAGGATTATCATCAAAACAAAACAAAACAAAACAAAACAAAACAAAACAAAACAAAGAAAAGAAACAGGGAGAATGCGAAAGGGAGACGATAAGAACTCCCATCCACACGATCCCCTATTCGATGACCTTAATTTCTCCCGCATGTCATTTACACGATAAGACCGATGCCCAGCCCCAATGATACCAGTGCCCCACCTATCATGGCTCGACCCATGCTACTCCACTGATTACGAATTATATGAAGAACAGCAATATCATCACAAGGGGAAGGACGAAGTCAACACAAGATAAAGAATAATCGAACTTTGGAACTTTTCGGGATTATGGTGAAAGTGAATCTTTCGTATAATTAACTTCTTTTTCCATCGATATGCGGCTGTCCATTACTCGAAAGATTACAGCCGCATATCGATGGAAAAAGAAGTTATATATTAACCAAAGAAAATATATCTCGTTGGTGAACATATGGCCTTTTCATACGTCCGTTGGCAAAAAAGACCTACGTATTAAGATTTTTTTTATTTTAAAGACAGGTAACGAAACTTCTTTGAGCGCAGTGAATGATACACAAAACATTTCAAGATTCATGTATGTAGAAATCATCCTTTTTTTTTGTAGTTTTCATTTGAAAATTTTAGAGGGAAATAAGAAAAAAGACCCATTTTCATTAATTTAATTTGTGATGAATAAACTTTATATCACATAGAGCGAAATAAACGAGAATTACAACTAAACAATTTCATTTTGTTTTCACTGATATATAAAACAGTTTCCTTTAAAAAAAATAACAATTAAAGCAATATAAAAGAAAGGTGGAATTTAGGAACTACGATTAATTTCGAAAGCGTGGCAGTATTTTCGAACAATATTTTGCGTTATTCCCTATTATCCTTTATCCATCATTAAGGATTATTTCTTGACAATAAATTATTGTTGGTGATTATACCTAATCATGATTTACGTATTTTCCAGACAATAAATAGAATTTGACAATATAACACATGATTAAGAAAGTATAACTCGAAAGCCATATGAACTCTAATGGCCCAGGAAATGCTTAAATGTAGATCAATCACTGTCATTTTCTTAACCCTTTCAGGACAGGAATTATTTAAAGGCTAAATTGATCACATTTCATTCTTCAAATTGGCAACAATAATATTTTTCTTTTAGTGCTACATGGTTCTAACAAAATGCAATGTCTTTGAAAATAATATACATCATTAGAAACTTAGTTGAAAAGTTGAAATAATTGCCAATTTTGATAAAAAATAGTGATTATGAACCTCTCAATATGTTGCCAATTTAAGGATTTCGAAGCTTATTCTCCTTTTTGAAATTCCTGGCATCAAACGCAATATGGTCATGCAACAAAAATGGACACAATGTGTGTAGAAATTTTTGCTTTTTCTACTCCTGCATCTGGTATATTTTTTAGAGCTCTGAATCAAAAGTTATTGAGCCAAACCACAAAATGTGGTCAATTGTCTTGAAAGGGTTAAATTGAGCCTGATGATGTTTTCCACTGAGAAGCGGGGAGAGAACTAGACGAAGATATGAAATTGATACATAGAACACTAGGTTTGATACAAATACACACAAGAACAAGGAGAAAAACCAATGACTTTTACATAAAGATGTGCTGTGAAAGAAAGAGAGGAGAAAAGTACATACATAATTATAATCGAGGCGAAGGAAAATAGGACAATCTGTTCACGCCATTTTTAATTCTTATATACATGACCTTAAAATTTTGAGATCATTCCTGAGACACAACCCGATACATTTAAAGCAAACAGTTTCAAGGTCATGCACCAAAGTGTAACGATTGTTTTGACAAACTCCCATAACTCGATACTACAAACAAGGTTTTATTCTTGAAAGAGATATCTAAAATACTTCCCCCGTTCAATCCCTTCTATTTCATTTTCCTTATTGCTCCATCATTTGATATCCCCCACCTCTTACCCGTTTCTCCTTTTTGTGGTGTTTGTTGTCGAATTGTTCCAATTTCGTCTTTATTTGATATCCCAGACCGTGCCTCTCACTTCTCGAAGACCTTGAAAGGGATGACCCTGGATAGACAGTGACATCTTAATGTGCATGCTTCTCGTCAGACGAACAAAGAGAAACATGAGTCAGACACGATCTATCTGCAGAAAGCCCCTATATTAGATTGCTTATTCTCTTTATCATCTTCCTTTCCATCGCTTTTTGTTTTCATCATCCTCAACTACACAGCTCCCCATTAAAACAATGATCGCCTGCGGCCTCTTTATCGCTCGCCTCCGGCCTAATAAGTGACTTTCTAGAGATCATATTTCGAGTTATTATGTCCACACTTAGCTGGGAACAATTTTAGAAGTGGGGATACTCAACAGCAGCGTAGCAACGGAGGGGGACACCCCCCCCCCCCCCCCACCTTCGTCGAGTGGCAAAAAGATGATAAAAATACAAAGAAAGAAAGAGAGAGAGAGAGAGAGAGATAGAGAGAGAAAGGGTGAATGGGAAGCCAACATGAAAATAAGATGATAAAATGACTCCTTGCCACCTTGTCCTTGCGTTTCACCCCCTCTTAAAACCGGGGCCTCACCCCAACCATGACACCATGCCTCTTCATTTGCTGGACCCTGGTTTTGCTGGACCCTACATAGCTACCCCATGCACTTGTGTTCAAAGTGATACAAGGGCATTTAAAGGTTTTGCCGATCCTCCGGTGTATATATTCCTTCATTCCTTTTGCCCTACTGCCCCCTCCTCCCGCCCTTATTGTCCTCATGTACTGGAGAGTAATAACGACAGTATCAACAACGATATAATTATAGCGCTTAAAGGTCATGTAAAGTTTTGGTAAGCCCTCAAAAACTGTTCGTCAGATTTCTTCAATTTTTGTTGATAAATAGCAAGATACTAGCAATACTAACACACTGTGAAGATTTCGCCTCCTGAAGTTTATTATTAAACAAATAAGAGGCAAAAACTAATTTATGTGCCGGGACAGGCACGTAAAATCCCAACAAAAGCGGCATGTGCTATACACTGTACACACACGTGTAAAACCAATGATGAGTAGCTACACACAGTGCGCACACGCTGTCTCTATGCGAAGCCCCAAGATTGCTGTGCAGGGAGCCGTCGGGGTGGAAGGGTCCTAGCATAATGGCAGTGATCAAGCATTCCTGACAGATATTTACACTGATATTCACCAGAAATCATAGATGAAATACCAAATGATCTTTTACAGACATCTTTTGATACAAGGAGAACAAAATGAGACTATATTTAACATGTTTCTTTTCAATTTCATTTTTGCTACCAATACTATAAATGAGCTTTAATACAACATGCCTTTGCTCTATACAGATATTATCGTGCCATTTGACTGATTCTTGCACAAAATTGGCACCATCTCACTCAGTATATCGAACATTTTCTACATTATCATTTTCACCATATAGGGCAAATGTCAAGTTCATTCACAATTATGGATTTCGGGATCCCACCAGGGCCCCATTTCATAAAACTTGTTATCCATAACAACTGCCCCATTTCTATGACAAATCTGCTCTCAGCCAATCAGATTCAAGGATTTCAGTAGCTTATAACAGTTATTGCAACTTGTCACTGATGACAAGTTTTATGAAACAGGGCACAGGTCCCATTTCTCAGTCTCCTGGGTACGGAGTGGCAAATTTAAACTGCCGTCTTGCCAAAGGACATTGGTGCCATACCGGGACTAGAATACACAGCCTTCGTATCACCAGTCAAGTGACCAAGCTACTCGACTATGACACCTCTGTCATCTAAATGACCAAAGTAACTTTGGAGGGGTATTAACCAACCCCAAAACCCTTTTCCCAAAACTGCGCATTTTCGAATTGTCAAGGAAAATATCTTTGCGAGAATCTAGGTGGTTTTGCTTTGTCAATAGTTCTTTGAGATGGATAGTTTGAAGCTGAACAAAGTAACACCATCCATAGAGTAATTTTTCCCGGTCCATTCGAGTTTGTCCCTAATTTTGTCTTCCCAATGTCCATTAGTTTAACTCCTGGCATTCTTATAGATATCTACGCCAATGAACGAATGATTTGTAATCTACATCAATTTGTAAACTAGATACAAAATACTTGAGATAAACTTCATCTCTTAATGTCCACACTGTCGGCCTAAATCAATCAGTTCCTCTAACCATTCTACCAATAATCCTTTGCCTTTGAATGTTTTTAAAAGAAATATGTATCCATATACATAAATGATATAAATTCTGTGAATCATCATGATAAAAAAAAATTGTTTAATAATGCATTTTGTTTCTTTACATGTAGTACTCAAGCACAATATGATTATTATGTTTATTTCTATGTATGAATATTTCTACACAGGAAATACAAAATAATAATGTCCGATTGTGACTTCGTGGTAATCTGACTACTTCCAAATCTCCTTTAGATTACGCAGGAAACCAAAAGAATTTAAAGAGCTCAAAAATATCGGTACTTTTACAGTGTTTATTTTGAATGACGGTCTCTTGTTTTGCGTTACAACAAATGATCTAGCACAATGAATTACTTAATATATATGATAAAACACTGTAAACGTCTGACTTGTTTTTTCGTCATACGATAAAAACATGTTATTTACAGATATACAACTTAATCAGTTGTCAGAAATGTTTTGTGTATCATATTCTTTGCCTTTCTTCTTCAGTTATCTTGGACATATTTCACTCTTTTTTTGAGCTTGTAAACAAAACACCGTCTTGTTAGCGTCCGCTTCTCTGAAGAAGAAAAAAAAATGTCTCGTCACCACACAAATATCAAAATCACGCTAGTGTATGGAATCCGGTTTTATTTTTTCTTTCTCCTTTTTTTTTTTTTGGGGGGGGGCCTTTCCTACTGTTCTACTCAAATTCCATTATACACGATGAATAAATGGTTACAAGTCGTTTTGCCGAAGGTTAATTCCGAAGGTTCGTAATTCCGAAAGCTTAGGTAGGTTTCTACAGCACATGGCATAATTAAGAAGGTTCGTAATTCCGAAAAATTATGTAGGCTTCTATTTCAATTTCGGAATTACGAACCTGCGGACTAAAAACGGATCGTATAGTTTGCACTCAGCTTAAGATGACTACAGTTACTACGTGTTCACCCTTCAGTGTCATATTAACAGGCTACAATAACATTATTTACTTTCTACCCACGAAAATCTAAGGTATTTGGCCTTTAATGTCAACATGTGAAGAAGAAAAATGCTTAGACTATATCCATAATGTAGATTCTGAAATGTACATCATCATTATTGCAAAAGTGTGTAACAAAATGAATAATGCATATTTTGTGCAGTTGTACAAACAAGTACTAGTAATTATGGTGAGAAATGAAAGAATGGGTGAATAAAATTGAAATGATGCACAATTCCATCTCCGCAAAGTATGTTCGAGAAAACGATTTCACTGACAATTCTTCGGACGTGCCCGAACCGCCCGATATTAAATATGAAAATTTATTTCCACATTACGCTGGTCACTAAAGGTCTGGTCACATTTCTCCGATAATGAGATTTTCAATTAAATGTACACCCTAAAATGTTAGTAGGGCAGCTCTCATGTGTACCTTTAATGATAACTTTAGTTATCGTTATCAGACAAATGTGACCAGCCCTTCAAGGTCAGTGCTCAATCTGAAGCTAAACACAAAAACAAGTAATAAAAACAATACCGACTTAATTGTCAAGTTTCCATTCCATTAACCTTCAATTTTATTAAGAACCAATGAAGACATACTTTTATTTTCAATGACAGCAATGATAACCCATTTTTTCTCGTAAATTTGACCTTTACCTTTTAGCTCGGTTTCGCGTATGCTGATCCAGCTTTCCGTGATGGATATAAATGCACGACTCATAGCGAAGGAGAATATTCTTCCCATCTAATTAGCTTGGCGAAAGAAATATGAATAAAGTTGAAATACTTGATATGCCATTGAATATTATCATTATGGATTTCAAAGTGGCTATATGCACGAAGCTATGCACATGTGTTTCTATATATGCACGCACGCGCGCAAGAAGTTATGATTTTGCCCTTGGTCCATGTCAGTGTGACCAGCGTTAAAAATGGACTTATACCAGGGAGCCGCGAAAAATTCTGCTAAGTCAAAAAAAGGGGGGGGGGTATCAGAATTTGGGGGGGGGGACTTTTTTACCGAAAAATTCTGACAAGTAAAAAAAAAAAAAAAAAAAGAGAGAGAGAGAGAGAAAAAAAAAAGGTTATCAACATTTTTGGGGTGTATTTTTACTAAAAAATTCTCTGACAAGCAAAAAAACAGAACACCAGAATTATGCTAAAATTCTGCTTAATTGTGTCAAATTATTCTAAGAATAATGCCATATCCTAAAGCGGTCAAAATTATGCCAAAAAGAAGAATTATGCTAGATCTGGCAACGTTGGTACATGTAGGCACACTCTTCTGAAGATTAGAGATAGTTATGACCCGTATCCGGACACCTACCGCCTGGACAACCACCCCCCGGGTAACCACCCCTAGGATAACCACCCTCTAGGACAACTACCCCCTAGGACAACTACCCCCTAGGGCAACCACCCCCTAGGACGACTACCCCCAGGACAATTACCCTCTAGGATGATTACCCCCCGAATTAACTACCCCCTAGGGCAACCACCCTCTAGGACAACTACCCCCCGAACTAACTACCCCCTGGACAACTACCCCCTAGGACAATTACCCCCTAGGACAACTACCCCCCGGACAACTACCCCAAGACAACTACCCCCTAGGACAACCACCCTCTAGGACAACTACCCCCCGGACAACTACCCCTGGACAACTACCCCCTAGGACAACCACCCCATAGGACAACTACCCCCGGACAACTACCACCCCCTAGGACGACTACCCCCAGGACAATTACCCTCTAAGATGATTACCCCCGAACTAACTACCCCCTAGGGCAACCACCCTCTAGGACAACTACCCCCGAACTAACTACCCCCTGGACAACTACCCCCTAGGACAATTACCCCCTAGGACAACTACCCCCCGGACAACTACCCCAAGACAACTACCCCCTAGGACAACCACCCTCTAGGACAACTACCCCCCGGACAACTACCCCCTGGACAACTACCCCCTAGGACAACCACCCCATAGGACAACTACCCCCGGACAACTACCCTCCAGACAACTACCCCCTAGGACAACCACCCTCTAGGAAAAGTACCCCCAAATGGACTTAACATCACATTGAACAAGATTGTGCTCGTTCGCTACGCTTGCTCGCCGAAATAGAATTAATATCGCCTTTAGCAAAATTTCTGCCCCGACCTGCAACAATAATTTTATTAAAAGAGAAGTGTTTGTTTTCGCTCATGCTTGCTCGCTTCATTGTTCCTACCCCAACTTCCAACAATAAAACCTAGTTTATCACATTAAAAAAAAAACTAGTTTATGTATACTAACTATCATTAAAAAAAAAGAAGAAACATTTGTTTTGTTTTGTTTTGTTTTTGTTTGGGGGGGGGGGTTGCTCGCTCGTTACGCTCGCTGGCCGAAATGGAAGTACCACTAAAAGCATATTGAATACGACTGAATACTCGTACTCTTAATTTCTTCAATGCATGAAGGCAGGTATTCCCATGTGCAATATCAACTCCCTATTGGACGTTTTGCATGGTCAACAATTAAGGGGGGGGACGGGAAGGAAAACAGATATTCCAGCCGTTTGTCAACACCCCCCCCCCCCCCTCCCTCACGCACTCTACAATTATGCAACTCGTTACAAAGCTAGTACCCAATCGAGTATTAAAGGAAACTAGCATTGTGGTTTTTAAAAAATAGTATGGGGTATACAATCATGTTAAGATGGATGAGAAAGCAACCTAGATCGCAATGTTCGGAAATTTATGCCTTTTCACCATCAAGAAATTTTTGAATACTAGCATAATGACTTTTGAAACATTTATTCCATCAAAAACGCTATCATAATAACGGAGAAATAATCAGATCTTCACACTTCTGAGACACTTAAGATTATTATGAAACAACACAATTTTGGCACGCTTATTTCATTGGCATTTGGGGCAGTCGGCACTGTGCCCCCTATTTTTGGAAGAAAAAAAATTGGGCAAAGTTCTGGCAAATTTCGGCAAAAATTTCAATAAATTTGGGCAAAATTCGACAAAATCCTGTATTAAAATACCTGACACTAAGAACAAATTGGGTTGAAAAAGAAAGAAAATCATGTTTACACACGACATGATTTCCCACAATTAATGCTTTTTTGTATGTTTCACTTTTTGTGTATTATTTCAGTAACTGTTATTATTAAGAGGAATCAAAAGACATATTTGGTGGTATTTAATAATCTTGGATAGCTCTAAAGCGCATACAGCAGTTTTAATTGATTATAATGCGCTGTACAAGTTACAGTTATAATTATCATTTCGGGCCATAGATTCTGTCTGAATTTTACTCGCAGACTGTTGTAGATTGTTATTTTAAGTTAGCCTTTTTAGTAGGAAACACGGCAAGATATTGGATTTATTATTCGCGAAAATACATAGGCCTACTTATACCCACTCAAACCCTTGGTTGTAACCCCAAAACTTCTAGAAGATCTTACTGTGGGAGAGCAACCTTTTATACCCTTCCCAGTTGGTATTTAACATTGAATATATCATAGAAATTCCCAGAACGTTACCTTTGAAAAAAAAAAATTACAGAATTTTCCGCCCAAATTTGATGGAAAAATTCAACAGTACAATGCACCATCAAACACGGAGTTTAAACACCCAACTTTTAAACAAAAATGTAATACCAAGGGAAATCCCCCCCCCCCCCCCCCCCCGTGCTCATGGGTATAGACACATTTAACTCACGTGGTGAGGTGAACTTTAATATTATAATGCACCAAAATCATTTTATTTATAACCGGATTTCCAAAAAGTTCTTACCGTGGGTGATAGATATCCCCGGTCCTCTGGATACTCATTATAACCTTACTGATTGTTGGTCCCCCCCCCCCCCCTCCACGTCCTCCCTTGGCCGAAATCAGTTTAAATGCCATCGAGTACCTGGGAGTTGTAACTTTTTTTTTGGGGGGGGGGGGGAATGGTTGACCTACATGCCATGGGTGAGAGTATGTTGGTTGTTGTCCGATTAATAATTACCCTAAGTCGTTAATGTGCGGGGATAGTTATTTGGGTGGTAGTTACCTTAGGTGGTATTTGTCAAGAAGATGTCCTAAAGAGTTTTTGCCCTAAGGGTTAGTTGTCTGGGGGTAGTTGTCCGAGGGGGGGGGTAGTTGTCCTAGAGGGTGGTTGTTCTAGGGGGTACTTGCCTGGGGATAGTTGTCCGGGGGTACTTGTCCTCGAGGGTGGTAGTCCTAGGGGGTAGTTGTCTGGGGGTAGTTGTCCGGGGGGTAGTTGTCCCGGGCTGGTTGTCCTAGAGGGTGGTTGTCCTAGAGGGTAGATGTCCGGGAGGTAGTTGTCCGGGGGGTAGTTGTCCGGGAGGTAGTTGTCCAGGGGGTAGTTGTCCGGGGGTAGTTGTCCGGGGGTAGTTGTCCTAGAGGGTGGTTGTCCTAGAGGGTAGTTGTCTGGGGGGTAGTTGTCCGGGGGGTAGTTGTCCTAGAGGGTGGTTGTCCTAGGGGGTAGCTGTCTGGGGGGTAGTTGTCCGGGGGGTAGTTGTCCTAAAGGGTGGTCGTCCTAGGGGGTAGTTAGTCGGGGGGTAATCATCCTAGAGGGTAATTGTCCCGGGGGGTAGACGTCCTAGAGGGTGGTTGCCCTAGGGGGTAGTTGTCCTAGGGGGTAGTTGTCCTAGAGGGTGGTTATCCTAGGGGTGGTTATCCGGGGGTGGTTGTCCAGGAGGTAGGTGTCCTAGAACCTTATGACCAAAAGAAAACCTGGAATACTTCATCGTTTAAACAAGGAGGCGTAATGCCTCAGTGGTAGAGCAGTGGTCTCGTAACTGGGAGGAACCGGGTTCGAAACCAAGTGGATGCTTTCTCATCTGCTCACCAATCAGGTAAAATAGACCATCAAAAAGTACAGTTTAACAGTTTGCAATTAAAACCAACTCAAGTGAATTGCGCTTATAAAGCAAGTCTTATCGCTTATTAAGACACAATGCTCAATCATTTTTTTGATTAAAAAAAAAATTCAGGCTTAATTAAATAATAGTTACAGTAATGTATTTTATCCCATTTGATGGTTTTGATATGTACTAGATAAAATAAAATGACAAAATAAGAAGGTTGGATGGGGAAAGAATTGAAAGAAAAACATATACAGCGAAATGGAAAAAAAAACCCAGGAGAAACAGTATGAAATTATATCATAGATTTAACCTGACATCGCCTTACTCATCAAAATATGTGTCTTGTTTATGGATTTATATAAAATCATGCTGATAGATTGTTTGAATGAACCCGTATCGTGGCTTCTTCTTCTACAATAATTGACTGTTCAGAACTTAGGAGAATATGTATAAAAAGCAAGAATTAAAGCTGGCTGTATTAATGAGTAATGTACAATAACACACATGAACAGCTTTCAGGGTAATGTTTGCAGAACGCATTTTACCCGAACTTCCGAGGGGATCTTGGGGATCCTGAGGGTGCATAATTTTTCTTTTATCATTTTCCTTGAGTTTCTCGATTTAAGGTGACGGTTCAGTAGTAATTCCATTCATGAGATATTCATAACTGAGCAAATCGTCAATACACAATTTTTTTTATTGCTAGCCTTATAAATCATTTAAAATTCCAGGAAATCTGTGATTCCCCCCAAAATACAGGCGTTAAACTAAACTTTTGTAAATATTGTGCTTTAATACTTTCATCGATATGTATAGAAAACAGAAAATTTATAACCTTTTATTTCTTCGACTTTCACCAACCCTTTGCAATAGATTTGATTCCCCATACATTTATCAATGATTAAATTTCATGCTAATTTAAAAGAAAGTTTTTGAGATCTGTATAACAGCCCCCTCTTTCAGTATTTTCAATTATGATGACCTCGGCCTGTAGCTTGTTAGAGCTGTTTGTCAGTTCTTGTTTTGGGGTATGTTTGCTACAAAATATGCGCTGTGGCAAATTATTCATGATTAGTTGAGGATTCTCTTAAAATCAGGTGATTTGGGAGAGTCGGGATTCTAGCATATCAGCAATTAGTAGTTTTCTGGGAATCATTTTCAGCATTAGCCCAGAGGCAACCACGCAACATACGAATAAAATTGGATAAAAGACGATTATTGTCATACGGGGAACTGGTAAACAGAAATGGTTTAGTATGGGTAAAAATGGATGTAAACACACCCCAATGATTGTAAAGCAGCAGAATAGAATTCATTTAATAAAGAGGCCTGACTTTCTAATCAATAGAGAAAGAGATAAAACAATGAATGTTTATGAAACAGAAAAGTAAATTTACTTTTGCCATGTTTGCAAACATATTTATTTATTTATTCATTTATTCGTGTTTTATTTATAACAAGTAAAACGGTGGAGGGTAGTCCGATTCAGTTATGCAACTGCTTTACGACGGAGCCCTCCACAAAAATATAATATCAAAAAAATATCAAACATAGGTTAACAAAAGAGGACAGGGACGAATGGAATGAAAGAGTAAAAGAAATTTAATGAGAACATCTTTAAGAATTATAAATTTTCCGTTGTAATAATATTTCAAAAATCTCCTTATTCTACAGCAGGTTGTAATGCCAAACAACCTATAATACACGGGTTGTAATCAACTCGTTCCATATAAATTAAATTGGACTGCACCAAGAGAAATGCTATAATAATATACTCTTGTCTTTCGCTAATGTCAGAAAAATACAGTTTTCTGTATATGTTTGATGAAGTCAAAATCAATCAAAATTAGATAACACATTAGATAAAAGTACAACAAACAGTGGTTCCCTTCAGCGGTGTCAATGGCCTCAGAGGTGCAGTTTTAGAAAAGAAGTAAAGAATTTGCACAAATATTTTTGAATGCAAATACAAATGCCCGTGGTTTCTGCGTCAAAGCTATGTTATATTCATCTTAATTAACCAAATAATCTAGGCTAGCACCTGCGCTATCATGTTTGATACATATGGCTGACGTCAATTAAAGTTAGAGAGAGAGAGGGGGGGGGGGTGAATTATACATCATGTTTAAAACCAAATTTTTGTTAAGTGTAATAAGTCAAACAGACGGTAGATTCAGACTCATAAATATTGTAATTATGAATTAAGATTTCTAAATTTAAGAGGGAAAGAGTGATGAACGAAAAGGAAAGAGATTTAAAGAGAGAGATGAAGAGAGAAAGAGAAAGAGGGGAGAGGAGAGAAACTTTCTAGCTGTACATAATTTTTTTTTCAGGTGATTGGTACACTTTAAGACAGTATATATATATATATATATATATATATATATATATATATATATATACTAGCAAAAGAGAGTGTGAAAATAAATGTTTATATGTTTGAAATTATAAATTCATAGAACAATCATAAAAACATAGGACTGCAGTTATCAAACAGATCATGACAGATTGGGAAATTAATCATTCGTAATCGTATTATCGAGACGAATTTGACAAATTTTGTTCAGAAAAAAAAAATAATGCAGAACAATTATCATTTGGATAAAAGGCACCAAAGTATACATAAAGAACGACAAATGGATGGAAGTTTATGTGCCGGGAATTACGACAATATAAATTGTATCATGTACAAAAAGATTGCAAATACAAATACAAAATCTTACAGTGATAAGTTGCAACTAGTTTCACTGTAAGTTCTTATGAAGTTTTATTTAGTAGATCTACTTAGGTAGGGCAGAGGGGGTCCACTCGCTATTCGTAAAGACCGCTATTCATTTAACACGCGTTATGAACAGCGGTCCTTATAAATAGTTATGAATAGTGGTCCTTATGAACTGAAGTCCTTATGAATAGCGAGGTAACTTGTCTATAGTTTGCTCGCTATGTAGAAGGACCTCTATTCATACAAAACCGCTATTCATTTAGTCACGCGTTATGGATAGCGGTCCTTATGAATAGCGGTCCTTATGACTAGCGAGGTTACCCCGGGCAGAGAACTGTTCCGAAAGCGGTTAGTTTTGCATCTGAATTGTTGGTATTTGGGAGTATTTCTTAAAGTCAGGTAGGTGTTCTCTTTTGGAGGTAACCACATGTGACAAAAAGGGTTTTTCACCACTGATTTCGCAAAATCACAACATAGTTTTCTTCTTCTTGATTCTAGAGTTTCAAGGTTACAGATTCGACAGGCATGATTCTACAAACTTTTTTTTTTTTTTTTTTTTTTTTTTAATTCGTTCGAGGCTTTTGATATGTTTCTGAATGAGCTCTCCCATTAAAAACAGGTACACAATATTTCATACTTGGACAGATGTAGCCAAAATACACTGTTTTCAAGTCAGATAGACAGGGACCATATTGTTTCACGAGTCCAAACATAAACAATTTTTGGTCACATTTTTTTTTCAAAACTTCTGCTACATGCAGGTCCCATTTGAGGTTTGATTGTATCAGACACCGAGCATCTTTGGGGATTGAACACTTTGTAGAACAGAATCATTGATATAAAGAGTTGTAGAGGGATGGGATTTCTCAAGAAGTGTACATCCATTGTGAAACATTTGGTCGGGTTTAGTCTCAAACAGTTTGGAAGAGACCATTCTGGGAGTCCATTAAATAAGTAACACTGAGCGAGCCAATAAGGTTAAGTCATCTACGTACTAGAAATACGGGATTGGAATGTTGGTACAAGCATCATTTATCATTATAAAGAACATAATTGGTCCTACATTCGTTTCTTGGGGTACTCCAGCGTTATTGGTCTCATAATCAGACAAGGTATTTTGGTATTGAACACATTGTTGACGATTCTCTAAGAAACTGATAATCCACTCTGTGAGACATGGCCTTAAATCAATTATCTTACTATGATGTTATGATTCAGTCTGCCAAAGGCTTTAGTAAAATCCGTACACACAATCGTAGACATTGATTCATCTTTTTCACCATTTTCATAGAGGCCATGTAATAGCTTCATCAGGTAATGAGCAGTAGATAGGCCAGGACGATTATCATGACTGGGATCAATGTAAATTGCACTGTCCTCTACATGAAAGATTCTGCAATTTTTGCAAAGTTGCTTGTTAGAGCTATCGGTGAGAGATTGCCAATGGTTGCTGGTTGCTTCCATTGGATAGGTACCACCCCTTGTTGGAAAGACGAGTTCATCAGAACTGTCAGTGGTACGCAGCGCTCGTATGTAAATTCTCTTGTAACGCTAACAGGTACACGTAAGTAGTTAATTATTCCAGCTTTGCCAGTTTCCATTTGTCTGAGCTTTGAAAATACCTCATAATTATGGCTGTACTTTAGGACATGGGCAAGGAGAAGGCAAGAAGGCAGGTAATGAGTTTCGATCTAGAGAAGGCAGGTTTGAAGCTATCTATACAAAGTGACGATTGATTGCAGTCGCTGTCTCTTTAAACTGCAGTGGATCATCACTAGCAGTCGGTGGCGTAACTGGACCTTGGCGACAAGAGGGGGGGGGGGGAGAGAAAAGAAGGTTACCAGTGACGACAAATTGTTTTTAGCCAGCCCCTCCCCCCCCCCCCAACAAAAAAAAAAGTTTTTTCTGTGCAAGCCAATAACCCCCCTTTTTTGGGTTAAAAGTTGTCAGGGGTTAGTCTGCCCCCCCCCCCCCCCATCCTTTGGGTACACTAGTGCTAGCAATATAATGATGTTATGAAGTTGCAAAAAAAAGTATTTTATACCAACTCAACCATACTAAAAAAAATCATGGATATGCCTCTGATATATATATATATATATATATATATATATATATATATATACTTCTGATGCTGATGCTGTCATTGTTATTCAATATAGCTTTTAGGATGTGATGCATCATAATCATTTCTTCTACAGCCAATTACGATGGATAGATTTGCTCTATTATTAAAGCACTTTTGTGAAAATTTTCACTCAAAAAAGGTACGGTAGTAACACCTATTACGTCTTATAAAAGACAGAAATACTTTGACATATAAAAACACGGCTTATTTTGCAAAACGCTTATCCTAATAATTTTTTTCTTCTTCTTATAATTTTGTCACTCCCGATTCGTCTGGCTCTTTTCTATTTAATCTCTGGTTGTTTTCTGCATTCAAAATCCTGTATATCCTTTCCACCGTCATATAGATATCTCCTAAATCTTAACATTTAGGCTACAGATCAGAAAATGTTATTTTGAAACAGGGCCGAGAAAGGATTTTCATTTGTTGACGAAATGTGTACATTTTGAGAAATAAACCTCACGGGCATCCGAAATCATAACAAGTCAATATCTCCTGACCTCTATGTACATCACCAAAGTTAACCTTTACGACAAATCTTTGATTAATTAAAGACTGCTATAACTGAATGTAATATGCTTCCTTTGCTGGCGGAATACTTGTACGGCCTGATTTAATTCCACGTTTACGTAGCATCCGGTCACTCAGAAAAATAAACAGATTTTGTGGATATCATCGGCCAATAATATACGCTCTGAATTTCATTACAGAATATGGCTGACTATTTCATAACCTCCTTCTCCACCATTCTAACAGTGGCCGCAATGTCTTGTTTACTTTACCGTCTATAATTACATCTGCTTGTTTCACGGTCACTGCATCTCAAATGAATACATCATGTTTATAGCGATATGCGACCGTCTCACGGGAGGAAGGGCAGTGAAGTCCGAGCTAATATTTCGGACCCTGATATACGTAACCATGGTAACAGTTCCCTAACTAATTTTTATGCATAAAAGATCCCATTTTATGTTTGAAAAATAATTAAAACAAGGCATTATTTTTGTAATGTAACACTGACTGATTAATGTTCGTACATGATGATTTGACATGATAAAGAATATAACATTACCAATTCTTTGGACAAGCTTTAAATCAATAACTATAATTTATACTAGTAGATAGCAGTAGTAAAGTATAAATAAATGTCTATTCGATTGCAATAGTAGAAGTAGTAGTAGTAGTAGTAGTAGTAGTAGTAGTAGTAGTAGTAGTAGTAGTAGTAGTAGCAGTGGTAAAGTAGTAATAGTAGTAGTAGTAGTAGTAGTAGTAGCAGTGGTAAAGTAGTAATAGTAGTAGTAGTAGTAGTAGTAGTAGTAGTAGTAGTAGTAGTAGTAGTAGTAGTAGTAGTAGTAGTAGTAGTAGTAGTAGTAGTAGTAGTAGTAGTAGAAGTAGTAGAGTAGTAGTAGTAGTAGTAGTAGTAGTAGTAGTAGTAATAGAAGTAATAGTAGTAGTAGTAATAGTAGTAGTAGTAGTAGTAGTAGTAGTAGTAGTAGTAGTAGTAGTAGTAGTAGTAGTAGTAGTAGTAGTAGTAGTAGTAGTAGTAGTAGTAGTAGTAGTAGTAGTAGTAGTAGTAGTAGTAGTAGTAGTAGTAGTAGTAGAGTAGTAGTTGTACTCGTCATGGGATGATTAAACTGACTAAACATATTAGTTCAAATCGGATAATGGGTTTTTTTTAATGAACAGAACGTTTAAAGAATGACACAAGAGATAACCAGAGTATGAAAACGTAGACAGAATATATCACCAGGGCCCTCTTGCATAAAAAGTTGCGATTAAACGCAACTCAAAAAAATTAAACGCAAGTCCCAAATACTCGATCCTGATTGGTTGAAAATCGAGTTGCGTTTAATTTTTTGAGTTGCGTTTAATCGCAACTTTTTATGCAAGAGGGCCCAGATCATAATACATGTAGATAAAGTGAGCACAGTTAGGAGGTGTTATACAGAATGAGTGGGCGGTGCAAATGTCAGAGGATTTAGTTTAATTGTACCGAACAGTATTAATTGATTATTGGAAAAGGTTTTTATAGGATTCTTCAGATCCCAAAGTCTAATAATGGATATTAGTTTAAGAGTCAAGGAGACAGTAGACGTTGTAAGAAGACTGGAATTAATTTCCCACGCAAACTCTGAAAACTTAGCATTAAACTCGTTCTCTCTTTCCGGACAGACTTCCAAGATTGAGAGAAATTATAACATCTAATATGTCCTAATACTGAATACTCTTTCAAGTTTCCTGTTCACTTCATCCCAAAAGTGAACGTGACATTATAAATTCGATTATATACCCTTCTTGGAATTTGGCTTGGAAATAACTTTAAGGCATGCATTATGGATGAGTTAGATATATTTTTACTGCATTTCTTACAGCACAAACCGGTTCCCCTTTCAGATCAGCTTCTAAATTATTTAACCCCTCCAACCCCCAAGAAAAGAAAAATAGATAACGAAAAAATCCCCATTTGCCATCTACTACATGTATGTAAAAAATACATACTGTTATTCCAATCCAGGCTAATGACATTTTCCCCCTCACACAGGGGCGGCGGAGCGTATTTCAAAGTGGAAGGGGGTGGAGGCACCAGCAAAAAAGGACACTTGGGGGGGGGGGGAATGGGCACCTACAAAGGGTGAACATAAAGTGAAAAAGGGACCATTTTGCGACATTGGTATCACCCTACAGACTAATTAATATAATTATTATGAAATTCAATTATTATTATCAATATCAATTATTATTATATTGTGGTTCTGGACACTACTTCAGCTTCCCCAATTAGAAGTTGTGTGTAATGGTCTAACGATTCATGTGGGAGTGGGCGAAGCGAGCGAGCAGAAAATTTCGGACCTTTTTTTTTCTTCTAATGTTGAAATCCTTGAGCTGTGCATTATTTATAGCGATATAATGAAAATTACAACAGCAAATTCATGTTGGGGGAATGTAGAATGATCTTTTATTTTGTACATTGACCTTGTTTTTTTCTTTAGGACGACACAGATATAACATACTTTATGCGATCTGATTGATTTCATAACATACTGTAGGAGTGAGCGAGTTATGGGGACATTTTCAGAAAATATTGCCCTTACTTGGTGTAAATTATATAGCGAGCGGAATGAGAAATCCTTTGCTGGGGGGGGGGGGGGTGTGCATTCTTCCCCCCTTGCCTCAGGCCGCTGCCTTAAATTGTAGATGTAGTAATATGGGTACCTGTTACTACATAAAGCCGCAATGATTTTTTTGAAGCTAGATATGGCTCTCTTTCTAAGAAGAAAAAAAAGACAGTTGGAAACTTATGACAAGAGGAAAATGGCACATATTACAAAGTAAAAGGGGCACTTATCAGAAGTAAAGAGGGGGCACTTATCAGAAGTAGAAAATGGGCACTTATTAGAAGGGAAAAGGGACACCTATCAGAAGTAAAAATGCACTTATCAAAGGAGAAAAAGGCCCCCCGGGGCGCGCCGCCCCTGTCCGCACATCTCATTTGTGTGACACTCAGAAAATTAAACATAAAACTGGTAAATATTTACATGGCATAATTTTGGTATTTACAATGTCTTTTTTTTTCTCTCTCTCTCTCTTTTCGCAATTTTAGGTAAGAACACATAGAATATTAAGGTCAGCTCTCCTTATCTTGAGCCTATAAAACAATAACATTTCTTAAGAAAGGCCTGAAACATACACACAGAAAAGCACAGAATGAAGGATAGAAGAAAAAAAGATAGTCCAATAGTCCAATGGTTTGCCACAGAATAAATTCAGGAAACATTAATTCATTCGGTCACTGACCCCAGGTGATCAAATCACGTTTTTTGCCGACCGTTCACCTTCAGAATTGGACCTCATTGTGGTATGGACATTTTGCAAAAGAAATCTCACCCCTATACCCTCTATATTTAAGCGAATTCGTAATCTATACGATATATTTGTCAAAGTAAAATATTTCAAATTTTGGTAATAATAACTTTTGTCACCCTCAGGGGGTTTCGTATTTTGGTGACCGCATGAATCCCCAGTTACCTGACCTTAAATTATTGTGATTGGTAGCACATAAAGACTTTCGTGTTCTGAAACAGCAAGGCAGATAAAATAAACCCAAATGAAATTTATGATATGTTTTCTTGAGTTAGAAACTAATTGTTTAGTTTACATTTTCTCTCCAGAAACCAGAAGGTAACATTTCAGAAATCCATAGTTTTGTATTTAATTAAAGTAATAACGCTTTGTACGTTTCTTCATCTTTCGAGAAATGCGCCCTGTCCTAACTAAATAAGGCACACATAAGTAATTTATCCGCTCGCAATGCATTCTTGTGAGGCGGAGCAAAGTTAATAGGATAAAAATTGAATTAAAAATTCATATAAAATGATGTAACTGTCTCCTGTAAATGTAAAGAAGGTAAATGATGTTTATAAATCATAGGGTTCTCGATTTCGCCTCTAGGCTGAGGTGAGCTTGTCTTTGTGTACTTTTAAAGGCTTTATAATTATATCAGGGTATTTCCAGTGTTTCAGCCTACGAAGTTTCATTTACCATTTTTTTGAATTTTGTGTAATACTACTTGTTTAAACCAATATTGTGATTTTATTTATTTTCATTCCGAGTAAAAAATAAGAAGTCAAACTGAGAAAAGGGTAACTATAAAAAAGTTAAAACCAACTAAATTTAGAATGAACTTGAGGGCATGTTTTTGTAACTTCAATACCAAGCTTATTTTGACTGTTTCGCTGAAACCTCTCCTGTCAACTAAAGTTGGTGTCCAATATCTAGTCAAAGTTGAAGCCACTACAGAAACTATTGTTCATCATGTGGACATAGTCTCTTTCTGAAGCCCATGGGATTCTTTTTCCCTCCCTAGGCATGTCTGTCGGCTTCTCTATTATATTTGTCTCTCTTCATATATATATATATATATATAATATATAAAGAAACAATGGTCGCAATGACATAATTCTCATTAATATCCGATATAACTTATGATTATTATCATAATACTATTCGTACCAGGCCTCCTATTACTATCCTCACAAACAATTACACACAAAATAGTGGATCGTATTTTATGAATATATTATGTAGCATTCCCACCCCCCCCCCCCCCCCCCCTCCCTCCATGCCCCATGGTCATGATGGTAAAAAGCTGACTTTACACCCGTTTGGTGTTTGATTATGATCAGGAGACCTCCAGTCAGTCATTAAACATTAGGAATGAGAAGGTGATGATATGTTGATTGACAACTGGTAATTATTCGCAAGAATGGGTGTGTAAGGAATACTTGTAGTGGAAATCACAGCGGCGGATCCAGGGACACAGGGGCACAGGAGCACGTACCCCGCTCCAGGTTAAACCAGATCTGCCATACGTTTACCAGACAGCAGAATAAAAAAAAAATTATTATCACACGATCGCAAAGACTTTCGAGAAATCAACTCAAGGGCAATTCCAATACCTATTGTACGCCCAATAGAAATTGTCAACGGTTCGGATTACGTAATAAGTCATTGAAATGTTCGCAAATTTCAGTAGGGGATAGACAAGGCTATTAAAATTGCCTTAATTTGATTTTCAAAAGTCTTTGCGATCATGTTTCTTATCCCCCCGCCTCCCCCCCCCCCCAGTCTTTTTGCTTTGCTTTTCAGGTATAGGATTCCCCCCCCCTTCCCCATTTAGAGAATCCTGGATCCACCACTGAATCATTCCGCCATATTTTAGTTCGAGATTGAAATCATCCGCGAGAACTCAAAGCAGAGGTTTGAAGCAATTAGACTAGGACACCCCAAGTGGTCAATCTACCCATACCAAGCGGTCATCGGATGCCGTGGTCACGGATTGCTTGACCACTAAGGATAAGCATGATGTCACCAAAAACCTTCACAGCTCCAATGTGTCGAGACTCTTAAAATAGAAGAGGGTCAGATTCAGGAAATACTGATGTCAAAAAGCTCTATATAGGCAGGCAATGACGGCTTCAAAGGAAAAGCTTAGGGCACTTAAAATTTCCAGTTCTTTCCTTTTATTCCAAATTGCGCGTCGATATTTAATGATCATGATTTAGATTATTTACCGCGACCATGGCTAGTGTCAAATTTTGTAAAAATATATTATCCCAGTATAATATACTGAGAAAATATTTTTAAAGTGGGTATAAATGTCATTGGGTTGTATGCAGGAGTCTGCTCGATCATCATGTATGAAAATAATACATGGAATTTGTTAATTGCGTTAATTTGTCATGTTCAACAGAACTCGACAAAATGTACAAAAAATAACTCGACAAAATGTACAAAAAATAATAGGCTGATGGGTTTGAATAACAACTCACTATATCCATTTTTTTTTTAAATATGATTATAAGCGATTCCGCCTTAATGTAATTTGCGTTTGCAAGTAGCCTACCGTATATCTGCACTGGTTCATTACATTTTTAAATTATCGATTCGCTTTTGTTTAGAAACTATAGATCCATCCGTTCTAGGTCTATCCGACAAAGTGAAGCTTTAATCGCAAACGATGCGAAATATGTTATGAAATTTGCAATATTTTGTTTCAATGCGTCTCTTCACCTGATCAAGGATAAAAATGAAGAAAGGGCGCGAAAAAGAACACCTCTTCTCCAATTCTCCAGACAGGTGTGAAACCAACTTTCGTCTGTTATTGTGTTCCTCCTCTCGCTCTGTGTGTTTGTCATTGACAGACTGGGAAAAAAAAGACACGGTGCATTGTACATTTATTATTCGAATGTTGAAGTTTATTGTTACCAGGGAAATACACTAGAGATCACAGAGCCACTTTTGTGAAAGTGTATGATATTTTGTCAGTGTATTTTCCACCAACTCGTGCATGTAGAATAAAACCCGCGGGGATGGGAACCCTTGGAATTGGACGTACGTGGAACACTACCCGGTATTGACCATCATCTACAGTGTGTCCCAGAAAAAACGAAACCGAGATGTATCGATGAATTATTATATTTTAATCATAATTATGATCAATAATCAATTCATATTTTTAAAGCTTACACCCTCTTCTTTCATCAGGTACTACTTATATGACACATGCTTCACGCATGAGTGAATGAGAACAATATGAAGCAGGGCTTCCAAAAAGTCCACTGCACAACGATACCTCGAATTCCAAGTAATATATTAGAAAACATTTTTATCATTGCAATATGAAATTAATACTCCTTAATAGATAATTTTCTTCTCTTAAATATATGACACCTCAATGGATAAAAATGAGCCAGGAATGAGTAAGTTCTGTTTGTTTAAAGTGATGCTTGCATTTCAATGATTTATTAAATGAATTCGTTTGTACTCGCTGCCTGCCGTAGCAGTGAACAAAGAAGACAAAAGACTGCATGCGTGGTTGATCGTCAAATATTATACGGAGGGAAAGAATGGAAGTGTACATGAGGGATGAAGAGTTTTTAGTGTTCCGCGTGGTGTAGGGGATGGAAGTGGAAATGAGTGAGGGAGGGATAGCTGGTTTGATCATGCAAGTTAAACGATTATGCAGTGGTGTTTGCTTAAATCTAACTAAAGATCATAAGACCATACACAAACATCCTCTCTCTCTCTCTCTCTCTCTAACACACATCCACACACGCACAACCACACACACACACACACACTCCACACGTAAAGTGGGAGAGGGAAAGAGAAGGGGAACTTGAGGGAGTGTAGGGTTTGAGGTTCCGGGAGAGATTGGCATGATGGGGGGGGGGGGGGTGGTGGTAATAATAGGCAACTGAGGAGGGTGGGATAGTATTGGTTTCTACTCGAAAGCTTTTAGACCACCCATGACTTTCTCCGCCTCCATTAACATGCGGAAAACCGATGCGGAGTTATGGAACAAAGCATTTTTAAAAATCATCGAAATGCAATCAATATTTCAATTCAAGTTATCTCTGTCATCCGTTGGTCATTTTTCAATATTAAGGTGTCAAACGAAAGGGCAGAAAATGAATTTTTTAGACATGTGATTATCTTTTTAAAATTCAAACATCGTTGGCCAAATGAATTTTTGACATCCCAACTTCACATTGTTATTATTCACTCATGCGTGAAATATGTATCATATGAGTGGTATCGCAGGAAAGAAGAGACTCTAAGCTTTACAAATATGTGCCACTTATTAATCATAACTGTGATTAAGATATGATTATACATCGATCAATCTCGGTTTCGTTTTTTCTGACACACTGTATATTGATATGTTACGGGACAATGAGGAACGGGGGCAGGGATCGACTTTTTTCGTCGATTTGAAAATAAGAAATTGTGTTTTAAGGACGAGCTGGAGGTTTGGCGTTCAGATTATAACTCCAGCAATGATTGAAATTTGTCGTAAATCGCAAGGGGCTCTGACACCAGTCTGAGGATGCATGGTAGACACGACATATCTTCATTGGTTGAGTTATATCAGGAGATCAGTTGTGATTATGCAGCACCTAGTTTCTCTATTCTGATGCTCGTCTTCATCTCAGATAGAGAGAGAGATAGAGCGCGCGAGAGAGAGGGAGAGAGAAGAGAGAGAGAAGAGAGGTAGTTATAATGGAGATAGCCAGAAATAGAAATGAAAAAAGAAGAAAGGAAAAGAGAGAGAGAGAGAAGCAAGATATAGAGCGGTAGAAAGAGAGAAGGTGAACGAGATAAATAAAAAGATGAAGGTGGGAGAGATGGAGAGAGTCCCCAAAATGTAAGAAAGAGGGAGAGGGGAATTAATAGAAGGATAGAGGAAAGAAATCATAAGAGACATAGACATGATAGAGTGGGTAGGGTAGAAAGGAACGATGGGGAAAGAAAGGAAGAGAGACCGTATAGAGATTATGAGAGAGAGAGAGAGAGAGAGAGAGAGAGAGAGAAGACAGAGATTGATGCGAAGGAAGAAGCTGGAAATAGTCATGGGAGGGGGGTGTCCAACTCGGGATGCCTTCGCCGATGAGGCTTATTTATCGCTCCATCTTCATCAGCGCGAGTAAAAATAGAGATTAAAGAGGCAGATAAAACATTTCCCGCGACATTTTATTTTGTTCGGGTACTGTATCATAAACATATAGTATCATATCAGTGTGATTGCCTGCAAGATTCCAGAGTGGTGTCTTTCTTCCTTTCATTTAAATGAATATTATTAGATTTAAATCATATGTTCATAATTATCTATTATGCCTGATTCAATTGTGGGGGAATGCTACATTTTCTGGTTTTAATCTATGACATGTGTCTTCTCTTGATATAACAGATAGAAACCAAAGAACGAAATTATGAAATAAAACCATTTAAAGGTTACTGTAAACAATTCAGATACATTTTGCCTTCTTATTCTATATGAAGTGATTAACAATAGGACTTGAATGGTTTACTTTAGCGGAGAAAAGATAGGCATGACGTCGCGGATGAAACATTTGCAACCTGTATATTTAATTTGACGACAATAGAGAGAGGGGGCGGAAAATGAAACGGATTTGATATCCTAAATTCGCATTGAAAAAAAACAAACAATTAATATTCAACCAAAAGCAATATAGAATCAAAATCGAACCGATATTAAATATGGATTGAATTCTTCTTTTTGTATATTTTTTTAAATTAGATTTCATGCAAGACAAATACACTGAAAATGGGGAGAGGGATGGGAAGATATCGTGTGCACCGCTAAGATTTGAGGCGCGGCAATGCGCGCGAGCATCCCTTCCCTGTGTGACCTCCAATGCTCTCAGCAACCATCGGTTACACAAGAAAACTCCCCTCCCATCGCTCATGCTCGCAAAGCTCATACATCATTCACGATAAGGACTCGAGTACCGTCATACGCCAAACTCTTCTCTTTCTGCTGTCATAGAGAATTGGTCGGGAAGTAGTCTATCCCAGCATCCTACCTTTTTTGTCATTCTTGAGTAAACTCTCAGACGAGGAGGGTTCATGTGTGGTTATTGTACCTGCTTGCTCCAATGTGCTGATAACAATCAGATATTTCGCTGTGGGTTGCAAAAACAATTTATTCGCGTTGCTGGGAATTCTGTTGTGAGCGCAACTCTTGCAGTTGCCGATCTATTTCAGTTTACTTTTTTTGAGAGAGAGCTCTTCATAGAGAGGTACACTTCCTTTTGATGTAGGAAGTTGGGTGATAAAGCCCTTCTTTCTTCAGACTCTCATGGATACATCATACCCAGGAACCAAGATGGAATACTTACCCTCCTACTCTCCGGACGGGATTATTCATAACTACTCGACCTTTCTGCTGAATGGTTCCGACTTCGAGCCGGAAGACGATGACGGCGGTCAGCCTATGAACCTGGCGCTGCTACCGATGTCGATACTCATCGTGTGGACGTTCCTCGGTAACGCTCTCGTACTGATCGCCGTGTACAGGGAGAGGTCGTTGAAATCGATGTCGAACTACGTGATCGCCAGCCTTGCCCTGGCCGATCTCCTCCTCTCAGTCCTGGTCATGCCCCTCTCACTCATCTCGGTGGTAAGTTCAGTCACAGTTTAATTTCTTCTCTATTTTGATTAGACTTCTGTATATATATATATGTGTGTGTATATCCGAATCCTGCACATAAACGTCCATAAAGGCAAGAGAAATATAACTGAATGATTCCATCAAAAGCACTGACGTGTGAATACCTTGCGCCATAAAATGTATAAAAAGTTGGTAGCTGAATGCTATAGATATCGCCTTATCAGATTTTGCCCTCGGCAGGAATACCGATTCCTCCAAACCGCACGCAGACGGGGAAAATAAATGAAAGAACAGCTTATAGTTTGTGTACAGCATTCGACGATGGAAAATGGTACATTTGAATAAATTATGTTACCCTCCATGCATTGTCGAAACTTCCTTAAAAGTGTGTGATATGTTATATCTTTGTTACTTGTTGTACTTGTCGCTCTCCTCTGCGGTATTTTTGCCATATATTTGCTTTGCAAGGACGATGAATGCCAGTCTGTTTTATTATCTTGGAATATGCCCAAATCTCTCAATTTTGTGCGTGGAAAATAACTTTTCCACATCTTGTCGTCCGGCATTTGACTTGTATACTCGTTATTTCATTTTTTCTCGTCCAAAGCAAAGCTTTTTTTAATATTTTCATGAGCTAGAAGAGGTTTAACCAATGAAACCTTTTATCATTTTGTGCTGCGATTAAAATTATTTAAGTAATTATAGTGATCAGTTGTCTTATTTTGCTTTTAATGAAAGTGAAGTTAAGCCTTTTTCATGAAGAATAATACTAGTGTCGTCATGATCGTGTACGGCTTTTATGTATTTTCCATCAAATTAGAAGAAAAAAAAAATTTGAATGAACTGCGCTCTTGATCTTTGATGTCCAACCAGAAATGATTTCCTAAAGCTTATCTTGAACGAATCACTGCAAATCCTTTTCGAGTGGATTGTTATTTATTTATAAATAGCTAATTATCTCTTTGAGTGCACCCTTTATTTGATCTGTCCAAGATTATATTGGCCGTGTTCACGTTCCGGTACACTGATAACTAATGGGATTCAATCGAGGGTAGTCTTCGTCTTCTTTTCATTGCCCATTGTTACGTCACAACTTCAAAGACCCCTGTCACATTGTAAGTATTGTGTAAGCGAACCACAACAATATGTCAGGGTGCTTTGTCATAACCCCTTCTTTATTTGCCAGTGTTTGCTCATTTTGCAACAGAAATTGAACCAAATTTCGATTGCGTTATTGCCAGTGCTAATTAAGCCGGTAAGGGCAATTAGCCCAGAAGCGTATAATTTAACGTAATACAATATTATGCACTGTTCATATCGCAATCGCTTTGTATACGATAGCACTATTTCGTGACGCACAAAAGACCGTACTAGTCACTGACGCGGTCCCAACATCAGCAAATGACGCATCTTCTGAGATGGGCTTTTAACAATAATAATTATTTATTACATCTCCTTAAACTCCCTTTACCCGTGTTTTGCGCATATTGCAACAGAAATTGAACCAGTAATACCTTTGCCAGTGTTTGCACAAGGGGCGTCATTTCGACTGCGTCATTACCTGCACTCATTAAGTCTATGATGGCAATTAGCCCAGATTCAACTAATCTAACTTAATGTATCCAGTTTTCGTTTGGCAGTCATTTTTTAGTAAGATGTCGCCCTCACATGGCGCGTCAAAGATAGCGCGAGTCGCTGACGCTGTCCTACGTTAGCTACTGACGCCCGGTGTGCCAGAGCATAACACAGTGGCATTTGTCTCGGTTCACGGATGCGCGACGACGATTTGGAACATTCCAAAATTATCGTAGCGCCCCCGTTGATCATGAGGATATACAAGAAACGCTAGGAAATTTTTACCAAAACTGTTCAGATATCAAAGCATTCAAAAATGATTTTATGCCAAATCTTGGTGGTTCTAGTTGAGTTTCACCGGTGGAGAGAGAAGGAGGTGACTGTATAGACATGAAACATATACCGGTGCCCTGTGACACACAGATTTGTAATCGATTGTAGCGAAATTGAGATACAGTTGACTTTTACGATTGATTGTAAGTCGATTTTATGTTACCGGACCCAGATCGTTGCGGTTCGCTGAGAAAAGATCGCCAGACTGTGATTGGGGCTTGAGTTATAAGACTGCTAGTAATAGGGTGTCTGTGTTGAAGAACCATCACGAGATAAGGATGTTTAATTAACGAGAATGTAATCATCAGTTGTCTGAGGCTTTCACGAGGTTTTGATTTATGTTCTAACTGATTAATTGATAAGAAATGTAAATGCAAAGATACACCTGTCTGTATCTTTGTTATGGCGGTGTGATTGACTACAGTTCTTCAGCATCGCTAATATTTTTAGTCATCACTGCGATAGAGCAATCGAATAAAAACACTCAATCAAATATTATGTCCAAATAAAATCGCTTGCTTCCTTAACTGTTTGAATATAATCAACTCCCCACCCTAAATATATCACCGAATTTGTTGATGCAATCAAGCTGTATTAGAATGATTACCGTCCTCCGTATTGCAATATTAACCATGTGTAATATCAGTGTTTCAAATGGTTTGCCGTTGTATAGCAAGGATGACCTTTGTTTGAATACATCAATAAAACACAATTACATACTCATCAGTATAGTCCCCTTCTCCACCCCAATATATCGGTATGTAACGCTTCCCTATTTTGCCGCTCAACATGTTGTCGCGGATAGCTCCATGGTTACGGTTACAATCAGACGGCTGCCTTCTCTTTTTAATCGATGCAATGAAAGGAACATTCTCGAATAAATAAAACACGGTGATAAAGAGACAAATCACATTTTGCAGTCGTATGGAGCACGATTGTGAATACGAAGTTTTCATTTAAGACATGTATGATATGATTTGCGTCTTGCCATGTATGTAATTCCGTGAGATGAATCACATGATGCAAAAAGGTACGTGTAGTGTGTGTTATGGCCTCATTGTGACGCAGGCTTTGGGGACAAAAGGAGAAACATAATTACACTATATCAATATTTCCATCAGTTATTATTTCCTATCATCCATAAAAAATTACTGCAATAATTACAGTCACTATCTTTCAAGTACCGTAGTGTTTCATTTTTAAAATCAGAGGCAGATCCAGGATTTTTAAATAAGGGGGGGGGGGGGAGGGAGGTGCATCCAGCGTATCAGCCTCATTTGTGGGAGTTTGTCAAAAGAAAGAAGGGGCTTGTTTTCTGCCCTGCCCTCCCCCTCACTTGAACCATTGTATCAGGGCTCTCCATCTTCATCATTATAGAGCATACATATAAATGATAGACAATTCCCAGTATTTTCGATGATATTACATTACGATTGACACTTTCTAGAAGACATCATTCTTACCATGTTCAACAAGTCATTTAGTAAATGAGGTCTCGTTGGCGTTGTTTCAAGAGTATCTACTGATCAAGCAATATGGCAACGTTACTTTTTACAGTACGGTATTCGGTGTTTTAGCTTGCAAGTGGATTGGTTGTTTAAGATAGGAGCAAGATTGTTAAGATTAAATTCATGCAGTAGACTGTGAACCTTCTTAAAAAGAACCTACTCTTTAAGCGTATAATGTTTGTATAATCAAGGTGTCTTTTTATCACGATACACCCCCCCCCCCCCCCCAGTACTGTTCACATCCCCCTTTTTTTTTTTTTTTAACTTGCTAATATTGTTCAAAGTAGCACGTTTCTTTCTTTCTTTTTTAAATTTAAGGACTGTAACTATTTTTACTTTTTTCCAAACAGGGGTCTATGAAAATAATACAAGCCATGCTTACTTGATAGAATCCTCCACTTGTTTTCCTTTACAATTACAATATTTGCATTATACCAATAATCGCTTTATCTGTGTAAGTCAATTGAATGATGTTCTGTTCGATCTATGTTCCAATTCATGTATTTGTTATTTTCCTGTTCTTAATTTTTATATGTACTATTTTTTTTAATTGTAGAAGATAACTGTTAAATAAACTTGAAACTTTGAAACTTTGAAACACCCCATAATGCATGTAATAGTGATAATGATGATGATAATAATAATATTAAGAAGAAAAAGAAGAAGAAGAAGAAGAAGAGGAAGGAGGAGGAGGAGGAGGAGAATAGGAATAATAATAATAAGAAGAAGAATGGTGATAAAGGTAATTTTTTTTTTCTGTTTAGCCCTTCCACAGGGTTTCTTTATCAAAAAATATCATACATAAAAATATACAAGAAGAGGTATAATACATGCAGAATTTCAAAATGATATTCTTGGCCATTCTAAATACAATACGAACATACATTTACAAAATCAATTACATGTATAGCAAATACTTTTCAAAGTATTACAGAGTTAAGTTTATAAGAAACACAACCAGAAACATTTCGTAAACTGTAACCACATTTTTATAAATTTCTTTTCTTTCAGATTTACTTTGCATACATATTTTTCCATATCATAAAGATAATGATATTAATATAAGTTACTTCGTCTTTAGCCGAGCTACCATGATAAAGCGCTCGAGCATTCAAGGAATTTCTTCCTACCAGGTACCCATAGCTTCACCAGGGTAGAGAGTGGCAAGGGCAGATTAATATCTTGCCAGAGTCTACCCCATTTAAACTTTCCCTACTACGCCCCCAACATGCCCGCTTGACCCTTCTATTCCGCCCCTCCGTCCAAGCAACGTACGTTAGTCCACGCTATGTCCATATCTACGGGTGACGTGCTTCCATGGAATGTCGTTGCGTTGTCCGGCCTGGAGTGTACATACTTGGGCGGGAAGCACGGGTGTTTGCATAAGTTTGCATTAGGCGGTAAATATTGAATTCGCATCGAACATCTGACAGTCTCAGCATACAAGCTGACAGTTACACTCTTCAACTTGCTTCCGAAAATTCTTGAAATAAGCGATGACCGAGGTTTGTTGAGGACATTCTTTCTCCTCAAAAAGGCGAATCGTGAATACTAATCCCGTAATATTCTCTCTGTATGGATAGGAATGCTAGAATCTATGCATGTAAACATACAACGTAGTTATAATAATATTAATTGTTTAGAGGAACTTAATGTTCTCCAAGATATAGATAATACATATTGAGAACGAAAATTGAATACCTTGAGGATCCTAATTGTAAGATTCTCGACAATAAAAAAGGCGTACAAGCATGCATAGACACGGTTGGATTACAGACATAACAGATACATGTTTAATTTGGAATCCAAATAAAAGCAATTACATTACAAGAATGTTCTAGCCAATCAAATTTCAAGTTGAATTGTTGGGTAAAAGAATCGATGCGGGATTGTGAACCTATTTTGATGCTACTGTGACTTTTCTTCAACCCTTCTGGCGAAATCTTCACATGATATACACAGGAATGCCACCGTGTCAAATCTGAAAGAGACAGAGAGTCATTTGCATGTAAATTGGATCTAAAGTATTCGATTTGGAGGGCGATATGCTGAATCACACGGATACCTACTGGCACCACGGAGTCCTTTCCTTACAGCAGTATTACTGTGCAGGGGACAGTGGAGTGTCCAACATAGGGTATAGCCGGTGTACCCCACCCACACTTCCCCCCCCCCCCCCCCGCCCTCTCCCCTATTTGAAGAAGAAGAAGAAGAAAAAAAAACAACAACATTAAGCTTGCACAGGTTCTTTGGCACGTGGGCAGCACAGGGGTATTCCTTTATGTTCGGGGAGCAAAAATTTCTCCCCTTGTTTATCAGTTTCTGGCTACGCCACTGGATTAGATAGCCTATGCACAGACATTTTAACATTCTTAACCAAGATTGGATTATGGGTTGAGGTTCTGAATAATTTTTTTTTGTTGTTGAAACATTTACTATATATCTTGTTTAAAATAATATATTGTTGTTCTAAGGACATTCGCATATGGAAAGAGCGAATATTATGCGAAATTGGGACGGGGATAGTCGTTTTTCCGGAAACTCATTTTTTCCGAAGGTTCATAATGCCGAAAGACAAATTTCCCATAGCAGGGCGTTCATAATTCCAAAAAATGAAATGGGGTTCATAATTCCGAACTTTTGATGCATTACTCCGAAGGTTCGTTATTCCGAAGGTTCGTAATTCCGAAAATTAAATAGGGTTCGTAATTCTGAAAATGCAAAAGAGACCTACATAACTTTTCAGAATTACAGACCTTCGGAAATACGAACCTTTGGACAATCGAACCTTCAGAATTATGAACCTTCGGAAAAACGACATGAAACCTTTAGGGCATATTATGAGTACAATATGCAGATATGTGTCTGCATGTGCATGTAATTTGGAATATCTAAGAGGGACGGGGCCGTAGTCTTTATCCAAATTTGTACTAAACTTATTCTTAACATTTAATTATTTGATGATAATTATAATTAGCATTTAGTGATACAACTGATTATTTCATTGATACTGGAGTACCAATGGCCTTGCTGGATATTCTTGTTACAATAAATTGATTAACTGATTTTCAGTGAAGGATTACTCATAATTTTTATCGAAGACATGTCTGTATATATTATCCAATAAGGTTTATGGTTTCAGTTCTGGCTTGTAAAAAGATGGGTCCTGTTTGCTAAGACAGGAGTTTTGATTGGCTGTAAGTTCTGATTGACCACAATTATTTTAATCCGGACAACAGGAACCCTTGAATCGCCTGGAAAGTAGGCATTTAAAAAAAAAAACATCATTTTCTTTGAAAGAAGCGTCTCTTTGTCTCAAATAAATTTCAGACTATCCCTGGACTCTAATCGATCTTATTCTGTTGATCAAAGGACGTATCTTCTTCCTCATAGGATTTTTGTTTTTCTCGGGTCGGGTTAGGAATCTGGGTATGTGATATGATATGTTGAAATCATGATGTTGATGGAAGGTCGTTTATTTTGCACAGAAGTGTTCAACTACTGTCACCAGGTTGCCTCCCTGCGGATGCTAGGCGAGTTAGTTTCAGTGGTATTAGTAGCAATACTCGGTATGCATCATTTTACTAACCTGTTTTGTGGGCCTAAATCATATCCTATGCATTCCGATGCATTTCCGTGGAAAAGGCAATCACGCGTTTTCATCTGAACAAAAAAAGATGACAAGAAGGAAAATAAGGCAAATTTAATCATATTCTATGCATTTCGATGCATTTACCAAGAAAAAAAAATGAAATCCAGGCGTTGCATCTCAAAGAAGATTAGAGAAGGAATAAAGGCAAATTACTATGGGCAGGAGAAATGGATTTAGGACTATATGTGATTCCACCAGCCCCCTATTCTTCTATGATTGAACAAAAAAAAAAACAAAAAAAAAAAACAAAGTAAAAAAAAAAAATGAAATAAATCTCAATCCAAAGAGGTGGGAGTGGTGTTTTTGTTTTTGCTTCTTCTTACATAAGTGTCATACAATATGTATATCCTTGTCTATTCTTAATTAATGCCAAGATACTGAACAAAGGCAAAAAAGTGAATAATTATCGTCAATGACGTATTTCCTACCACATCATTTCATTTTCCCCCATCACGATCTTCTATCGCCAGTGTTTCTCCGAACTATTAGAATTAGGTATAACACATTTCAGATGAACATCCACTATACCTCAGTGGTTGGTCTCAGGGGTGTTGATCCGTGTTCATAATTTGGGGGGGAGGATGTGGGAGGGGGGATACCCCCTCCCACACCAGGGACCTTTTCAAAAATCTGTCCATAAAACTTGCATTTTAGAGCATCCCAAAATGATTTTTAATGAAAAGAAGGAATGCGTGCATGGATCTACGCCAATAGACGGAACCCCTTAATTGAGAATGAATGCGAGCGAACGAATTTTCTTCGATATTTTCGCATTGAAATTATTTCTTATTTCCCTTATTTCTATAATCATTAAAAAATGTGATGGTATTTCAAGATCAAACATAATGAGTTTGGATGGTTATTAGTTTTAAGTTAATGTATCATAATTCTTATTCATTTTATCCAAAAATATTGGGGGGTAATAATACAGACCCCCCCCCCCCCCCACCTCAAATTTTGGGAAGGATATATACCCCCCATCCCCCCGGGATCGACACCCATGATTGGTCTTATTATGTGACGAGTTTTAAGTACGAGGGAGCAATATCTTTAGAAAATATATACATACACTCCACCTCGTCGTTCCATTTCCCCTTCATCACAGTCTACTATATATATACATGATATAATAGCAGGCTCTTCTCTGAATCCATTCAGCCTACCAGATTTTTCTCGAACAGCCAGCGTACCTCGATGATTGTTCGTCACAGTAAGGAGTTGTAGAAGTACGAGTATGCACATAGAAATATTAACAGTCCATAATACTTCTGAAGATCAAACATTCAATAACTGCGACCGTTACCCGTTGTCCGCCAGCGGTAGATTCGGTTGGTCACGTGACTTGGATGAAATCCGCGATTTGTATGCAGCCGAGGTGACACCTTTACCCGATCGTTATTGTGACAAAAGAAAAAGGGAGGGAGACGTCAGATTTGATAAATCTTTCTCTTCGTTGACGTTAACATTTTCTCACCTTTGGTAATGCATCGCCAAATGGTGTGTCCCCACTGCTGGAGATTTGTCAGACTTGCAGAAGTATAGCGTTCAGTGAGTAAAATGTACGCATCTGTTTTGAATATGGACACGCTACTTGTTTAACAAGTAAAATCAGTTAGGTGTGCGCATGCGCCATAGGTGTGCGCATCTGCACATGCGCACATTGTAATTACGAACTGGCTTTTTCATAGATAGATAAGGTTTTACAAGATTTAAGCACCACGTTTACGTACATTTCCCACCTTTTGTAAAGCATCGATCGCCAGTTGGTGTGTCTCCGCTGCTGTAGACTTGAAAACTTGCGATAACGTACGGAGAGTAAAATGTATGCGCAACACATATTATTAGCCCAATATATCCGTGGCAATAGACATAGTGCTAGATGGATGATGTTTTGCAAGCTTCCAGGACCACGGTGTATGGCTGGAGTGCCCAAGTCTGCGCATACGCGTAAGTAACTGCGCGAATCTGATGAAATAAGAAACGCAACGAACATAAATTCTAAAATATTGACAAAGGGTCTTATTTTAGCGATTGTATTTACAAGCCGCGAATAGTTGTCTTTCATGTAAAAAAAATCCCGAACTGCGTGTAAAATGTATGAGTACGCAGACATGGGGCACTGTTGTTTTGCAGTGTCAAAATGACACGGCCGTTTTTGTTTGTTTTTTTCTGAAAATGAAGTTGTTCCTTTTCTAATTTTAGGAAGATATTTTTTCCCAGACGTACTCTATAGAATATCTAGAATAATATGAGATTAAGCAATAGAGAGAGAAAAAAAATTCTTGTCCAATTTTCAGTCAGATCTTAGGTGTGCAGACTTGGGGCTCCCCTTCATCAGTTTTGTCTTAACGTGGAAAGGAAGCGGCAGTGGAAAAGTAACATTTCATTCAGCCCACCTTGCTGATACTGTCGGCAGTCATCTCGAAAATTAAGCGCATAGCGTCAAAAATGGTACTCAAACTCAAACACCACGCTGGTGTCTGCAGCCGTGCAAACCAGTCTATACGTGGGATCGATATTTCTTCCCATGCCCAAAAGTGTGCAGGGGAAGCTGTGTTCTAAATGTTTATCTATTCAGGTCTCAATAAACATGATAAATGATATTTCCAAATCGACCTACTGCCTTTTGTATTTATGTCCAACCTAACAACAGATTAATAGCCTACATTTGCCTCTTTTCAAATGTGTAATTTTTCTTCATATTTCAGCTTCACTTTTCTTTTGGTAACGTGGCTGAATCAACAAAAGGAAGCAAAGAGTGACTGTTTGAAAATGTGTCTGTGCACATACCACCTGAAAGTACACTGTTTTATTCTCCAACTCCTATTCAAGTAAGATGACGTAATCAGAAGTAGTGGTAACCATGGTGACCACTGGACGGCAGTAGAACATCCAGACTTTCAACCACAGGAAGGATGACAACAGATTGAAGCTTTATTTCGTCTCTATGCGAGAATAAGCTCAAATTTGAAAAAAAAAAATAGGCGTGATGGTCAGTGGTAGAGCAGTGTACTCGTAACTAGAGGACCCGGGTTCGAAACAAAAAAAGAGGATGCGCTTGTGCCCTTTGGTAAGGCATTCATCCTCATTACCAAGTCCCTCGGAGAGGACTTAAAGCCGTCAGTCACCTGGTTGCTTACTTTCAAGCATACTGATGCTTTCTTAGCAGTCAGGTTAAATAAACCATCAAACCTAATAGCATTACATATCGTAAGGTTTCCATGTGCATTAGTGATTGTCCGTCGCAACTATGTTGACCCACACATCTTGAAATGATATGTCACTCGATCAAAGAAAGAGGAATAAAATACCCGTTTGACTTCTCATCACACATGCCAGTGGTGTAGCGTGGGTGAAGGCATTCGGGAGGGGGGGGGGGCACTGGCATGGGCTTGGGGGCGATCTTATCGAATTTACAATGCCACTGAAAAAAGGGAGGAATCTTAAAGTCTTCTTTTTACGTTTCTTTAGCCCTTTTTTTTAAATTTTACTCCCTTTTCCATTTTTTTCCTCATTTCTTTAACCATGTGATATGGGTCCAAGTACCCCCGAGGCTACGCCTCTGACACATGCTACATTGTGTTTAATATTTGCATCGTATACAATAGGATGGAAACAAATTACTTTGGTTACATCAGAATAAACATGTTTATATAAAGAATGTATTTCACGTAGGGTGTTTGTATACAGGATACAATGACATGAATGCTCGTTCAATTTGCAATCCATAATAAATTGCAACATGTAATTACACTGACTGTCCACTGACTTAAAGCATCCTATTATTTTCTGAAACACCAATTTATCAAAAGCCATTGTACCGTATACACTCACAACGAAGAAGACAAATTGTCGTGTAAGCTTGTTGTGCAATGCTTTAGCATGCTTCGCCCTTGTTAAGCTCTCAAATACAGAATCCTAAGGACAGGTCAGCAACGCTATCACCTTTCCACCTTAATTGTTATGTATTTATATTCTGGCAAACGTATTAGAATGAAAGTTAGTATTGTGTTATCTCGGTGGAAGCCTTTCCTATTCCGGAGGGGAGGGGATCAGAGCAAAGAAGCTTTAAAACTTGGCCGAAAATTTCCATTACGCAAAATAAGGATAAAAGGTCAAGAGGCAAAACAAATCATAGGTTTGGGGGATGTGCCAACAAAGATAAAGACATTGAATGTTTGCCGGCAGAGATTCTAAATAGGGTATGTCACAACTCCCCTGTATCCTACAGAAAACACCTTGGTTTTACACGTGGATATCTAATTAAGCTTCACATAATGTTTACCGAGTATAACTCAACCTCTCATTGTGCATTCCATCTTCATTATATTCTTGTCGTCAATGGCTACCACGTGAGCTACGGCGATCCATGATACAAATAAAAGCTGTTATCACATAATATTAATGTCACGATACGTTTGCTGCGTGTTATCTCCCTCCATGTTGACTTCTCTTCCGCCTCTTCCCCCCGTCCGCGTGCATGGCAGGCCCGCTGTGCCCGTCGGGCTATGTCATCAAATTAACACAAACGTATGTCAAGTCCGAGCCACAATCACGTGATTGAATTAAGTTTGAATGACATAATTCTTCGATTAAGTAGAAGTCAAGACGAGGGTTTGAACTGACTAATAATGTCATGTGTTGACATTTTCGTGTTTATAATCGAGTCACTGTCTAGCGTTTGTTAAACGAGGCCGCAGGACAGAACATTAATTGGAAGTTTGAGAGTTTGTGACGTTAGTGCCTTAACAACAATACCTTACTGGTCGTATACATTAAGCATTTACGTATTTAAGGATACAGATGACATCGTCTTTTATTCCCTTCCATTTTGTCTCAATCCCTCTTCCATATGCCCGATGTCCAAAATGTAGCAACAACAACAACAACAACAACAACAACAACAAAATAGCCACACCCTTTTTTCTTTTATCATTTAATATGTCTTGACAACTAGCCTATTGTGAACTTAAAACTAGTAATGACTGGAATAAATTTGTTCATTCCTGATCTCCAAGACATTCCCATTCGAATTATCAAATAGATGCACAGATGAAACAACAATGTTGACGCCTAAACATACAATTGTGATCAAGACATTACCTACACTTACAATCTTAAAGTAAAACATTACAAATATAGGTTCGGCATGAACTTACAAAGTGGAAAAGGGAACTTTTATACCCAATTTTATGTTTTCTCTTCGTAAAGTTTTAGGATGAAGATCACTTGTTTTTGAAACAGCAATATCTAGGTACGGTCAAAAATTTGAAAATATATTTAATATGAATTTTTGATAATGTAATGAATTTCGGGATATCTTAACTCTCTCTCTCCCTCTTCCGATCTATCTCTCGCTGTCTCCCTCTGTCTCTCTCTCTCTCTGTCTCTGTCTATCTGTCTATTCCCCTTCTCTCTCCTCCCCTCTCTCTCTCTCTCTCTAACTCTCTCTGGCTGTGTTTTTCTTTTATTCTCTCTTTTTCTGTTGTTTTTTTTAATCGTTTATCTTTCAATATTATTTTATATTCGTGTTTCCTTTTCTCTTTCTTTCTTTTACATCTCTCTCTCTCTCTCAAAGTGTCTCGCTCGTTCTCACTTTATCTCTGTCTATCCCCCTCTCTCATCCCATGTCTCTCTAAAAATGAATTCGAAACGTTGATAGAACCTCTGTTAAATGCCAAAGGTGTCTTTCCATTTCCCTTTTGGCAATCGCTGCTCATCACATACGCAAAGATGATCTGGTTCTTAATCTTCTACTAATCGGTGCTAGAAGGATATGTTTTCGCCCTTTAGCCATGTAAATGCAATCCAGTCCCATTCGCACCCGAAAGCGATTATCACGCGTGACTATCACACACGTATCATCGATACCTGCACCATGGGATCGTACATGGCGTCTAGAACACTGACTTTCGCTTTCCTCAAGAAAGTTGAAGATGTCTACATTATGACCGATTGGGAGTCCAATATACATTTCTCGTGCGGTGTCGAGGGTGCTTAACTGATAAAAGCTTAAGTTTGCTCTTAAACACGAGAGGGTTCCTTGGGGATTGAAATTGGTGCATGTAAATATAACTTACACATTTAGCTTTCAGGTTGTCTTTTTTCCTGTGGAGAATAGTGAGTGTGAACTGCAGGGAAAAAGGACAGCGCATTTTTAGCGCTCACCCTGCCATGCCTCTCCCGGTAGATCGAACATGATACTTTGACAGAGGTTTCGTGAATGAAGAAAGTGATATCGGAAAGGAAATATATTAGGTTGAAATTGCACAAAATTTACATATTTGCCTTTTGAGGAAGATTGCTTGTGAAATCACTGCTGGGCGATTCCGTGCAATATGTCCCGTACGAGATATGTCTTTTACCCATGTATTTCATCCACACACAGATTTTTTTTTTCTTTTTTTTTAATTCAGATGACCATTGAATACTGGTAGGGATACCAGAAAGAACAAGTTCTTTTTCTTTCCAATCATTTGAATCTCTTTTTATTATGCATTTTTTTATTGATTCAATAAAACATATAAATATATATATATCTTTAAATCATTTTTGCTGAAAAAAAAAAAAAAAAAAACCCTGACGAATATTCATATACATAATGGCGCACAAGACACACTGCTGATTTCAAGACTTCAAAACTATGCTAGCATCGGGGGGGGGGGGGGGGAGGAACAATGACAGCAAAATGACAATGGAACAGAGTGTGTAAAAAATAGAGTATTAGGGAGGAGGGACGTCTCGGGAAAATGAAATGAGTCAAAGTAGAAATGGAGACTGTGGAAGAATGTAAACTCTTTCTGTACCGTTAGCAGCTCATAACTCAAAGGTAATGGATCTGTTCCATCTAGATGCACAGTAGGCCTATATAGATTAACCGAAAACGTGGTGTTTTTGTTTCGTGCATGTCCAAAGAAAAATGCATCTTGTTCCCACCCACTAAAACACATTTTCCCGATGTTTTTGTACATTTGTAGTTTATATTTTGAAATTTCGTAAGCAAAATGTAAGGAACTGAACTTCAAGTCATATATGCAAGCATAAACGACAGTGTTATAAGACGGATCATTTTCTATGATTCTCGTATTTAACGCAAGATTCCCGAAATTTCGTGGTTAGAATGGCCAAAAAAGGTTTGTCTGAGCTCGGTATGTATGTCTGCTGCACAATCATTTGTGCATCATATATTTTACTTATTGATATTTAATTATGTGCCCATATCTATGGAAAAACATCATTTTTATATTATTGTTGTTATTGTATTTATTTTATGTTATGCAGTATGCACTACAGTATTATGTTAATATGATTGAAAACAGTCAATAATATCTGAATCTGAATCTGAATCTGAATCATGGTAAAGTAATAAAGAAACGGGTGTCAGATATACACACATAATTATGATTTTATGGTCCGTGTTCAGATGTATCTTTTTTTTCTGATATTGTAATTCATGGAATTTCGTGGTGAGAATTAAGGACAGATTTACCGTCTGAACACTGTCTATAATTATGTCTATATTGCACAATCATTGCATGCTTCCTGACCCAGCCTCCTATTTTGAGTGCGTTTTTGTTTGGTTGTAAAAAATCTCATTTATCTTCTCGTGCTCTATAATTTGTCACAATCTACAACGAGAGTCAAGCAATTGCGTCAAATTAATTTACCTCGTTTTCACCCAATCACCGGTGTCGTGACACAGCGATTACATTTGTATGGACGCTTGTCACGGACCGCCCCCCCCCCCCCAACTCTATATTGATTGTATGTGATTAATTAGGGAAAGCGATGTAGAGCGCGTAACCTTGTATAGTCTGTGTATCGGAATGATGAATCATTACAAGGGCTTCCCAAATTGCATCAATCAGCTCTGTGTAAACAGTAGTTGGATGATTCGATTAAGACCCCAGTCACTTCAAGGAGCCGGCCTCCAGACCGACAAAAGACCGAGCAAAATATTACATCACCCCAAGTGGCCAAAAATCGGTCGATATGGAATCGGTTTGTAGTCGGTTTTGTGGTGTGACTGTGGTCTAAAAGAAGGTGCGTGGGGAGCGGGATTCTCTTTTTGACGGTTTTTGCCGTGCCGTTCTTTGATGTGTCAAATTATCTCCCATACAAAAGCGAACATGATAATGTTGTATGCAAGGTAAACAGGTCCTCAGGAGTTAATCAAATCATTCAAAATAACAAAATGAAAGAGTGAAGTGAGCCGAATAAATAGCAATTGTGAAGCCTATGAAATTCCTTTTCATACCGTTAAGTATTTTTTTTTTTTTTTTTTTTTTTTGCAGGAAGGCAGGAATCATTGTCAGTTGAATATTTTCTCTCCTTCATTTACTTCTTGAATGTCTGATTGTTTGTCAATTTAAAAGCTTAGAAAAATCCTTGGTATAATTAATGTGATACATCGAAGGTGTCAAAACTAAGTTTTCACCCATTCAGGTTGTTTACCAAGACTTCATCAACTTTTTAAGAGATAATACGTGAATCAATTTTATACGAAAGCCATACGATAAATGCATTCCACTTTCCCTTTGCATCGTTTACAAATGTTATTTTTGTATGAACATTGTTATTTATGAGGACGTCAAGTCAAGTTGTACTTATGACGACGCCCTTTTCTACGTATGATTTTATGTGAGCATACATGTTAAGATTTTGTAAATATACCGGTATAATGATGTATATGAAAATAAATGAACATCACATCAAATTCAAGATGATTTTGCAAATTGTTAGAGATTTCAATAGATAACAAAAATGGACCACTATTTAGATTATTTTGACCGTTATGGTCAACAAAGCAAATTTCTAAATATGAAGCTGTTTACTATGAGGGGGGGGGTGTAACTGGATAACAGAAGGGGTGCTAGGAACAACAAAAGTTGACAGAATACCCCAAAGAAGGGTATAAAATCTGGCTACACTGAAATCATTGCTTAAACAAACTGCTACGTGAAACTCTCGGATCCGTCACCTGCTATGACGCAAATCACTGCTGTAAGGCTCGATTCTTACCCGGTTTCCGCCCCGCAAACTCGAGCTACAAGGCGGGACCTGAGTGGCGATGGCGCATGTTCAAATAATTGATAATGTCTATTTGCCATAAAAGACGATCTTGTGTTTGCCCCGGATGATGGTTGGACATGGCATGAAACCTGTTTTGTTTTCTGAGAGCCTCCCGTAAATCGAATGAGTCGTATTGAGTGGAAGAAAATTGGATGTGTTGTTGAAAGTGTTTGATCTATTGCAATAAAACTTCACTTTCCATTTATCTGGTTTGATTTGGCTCCAGATTCGAAACAACACTCGAGGAAAGCGGTGGACTTGTGTTATAAGCTGTGTCACTTAAACACCTTCAAAGCCCCTTTTTTTCTCTCTCGATTCGTCCCAGATTTAAAAGTGAGATGTAAGTCTGTGTTATCCCTACCCCCCCCCCCCCCGCCCCCATCACATCTTTCATAGCCTTCCATCACGATCCTCGCAGGCAGTGGCGGATCGGGAGGCACATGGGACACCCCCCCCCCCCCCCCCCCCGTCAAACTAAATCTGCCATATCTTTCATGCACAAACTGAGTGAAAACTTCTACAAACTTGTTTATGAGTGATCCCCCACTCCCCTGACCAAATTTGAGAACCTTTATTCTATTCTCTCTCTCTCTCTCTCTCTCTCTCTCTCTCTCTCTCTCTATTTGGGGGGGTTGGGCTTGTCAACAAATTTCAAACCTGTGTCACCCCATCAAAGACTCCTGAATTCGTCGCTGTATGTCGGATCACCAGTCATGCAAATAATAATATTATGAAGGCCTATAATTGCTAGGAATATGATGGTGATTTTGAGTTTTAGACATAAAAAAATGTGTTTAAATGCACAAATTAACATTAATCTGTTATTCAAACTATGTATCACTTTAGGTTTAAACTAAACGAGATAATAGAAGTTGACAGGCAGACTCTAATTATTGTAAAACATCATTTCATATAGTATTGTTAATTGTTATTTGATATCCCTTCCCTGTATCCGACTTAAACCAGTCATGCCAGTGATACCCGGTGTTCCTCAAAATCATCAACACACACACACACACACACACACACACACACACACACACACACACACTCTCTCTCTCTCTCTCTCTCTCTCTCTCTCTCTTTTCTCCCTCTCCGCACCCCTTTTCTCTCTCTCTCTTTCTCCCTCTCTCTCTCTCTCTCTCTCTCTCTCTCTCTCTCTTCCTCTGCCCCTCTTTCTCTCCCTCTCTTTACCTTTCATAAATGTCCCGAGTTTGTTCGTCAATTTAGCAGCCACCATTTTAATATCGACTGGATCGGGCAACCATGAATGAAGAAGGGAACGTACCAAAATTAAATCACGATTTTAAATGTCATCGTCGGTTCAAGGACTTGCCGAGTTAACGTTTTTCATTTATGCGCATTTTCTGTTTTGGGGGTTTTTACTGTAAAAATAGATATTGTAATTATATTTATTATCATATCTCCGATCGTTTAAATTTATTGACGTCATCCTGCAAAGATACTGTGTATTTTGCCATAATTTCGATAATCGGATGACATGGTACATGAATGAGATGAATCAACAAAAGGATCCATCATATTATTGATGGTACGTTATGTTTCATATGAAATGCAAAGGGTCAGTAAAGCACGAAATACACACACAAAAATAATCATGATAAATGAGACGAATCAATTGTGTCCATTTTTAACTAGTTCATTCTACGTAAACAAAATCTTTACATAAAGTGGAATGGAGTAATGTGTTAAACTTTCAAGTTATGTGTACATTCTAGGATATCTAGGTGTATTAACAGAAGATAAATTTTACAGTATGATATATTAAAAAAATCCCTGTCACCATGGTCACGGTTTTCATATACCAGCCTGTCAGTTTACTGTAAATTATAAAACAATAGTGTCCACAAAAAAACTCTTGGTGCTTCACTAAAACCACGGGAGGGATCAGCATTTTTTTTTTCTGGATTATACATTTAATTGTGCACCCATACCAACAAATTGTTGAGTTATCTAGTGAGGGTAAAACATAACAGGCTTTTTTTTTTAAGTATCGCCTCGTTTTTACTACCATCCACTGTACTGCTTTGTTTGATATTTAGAAGATATCATAGATATATTAATTTCTGTAGATTTGATTTTGACTTGATTTGATTTATTTTCTTCTGCATTCATCTAAGTACAACATTTCTCGGTGACATATATAAAATAGAATAAAAAAGTACTTTTTGACAATGAATCCTAAATAAACAAGTATATGCCACATTCATTTTTCAAAAACAAACACGAAATGATAGATTGTCAAATTATTGTCAAATTATTGTAATTCATCAAATATAAGATGTTGATAAAGCAACTGTGGAGATTGAATTACATTGAATATGGGTGCTCATGAGTGCTTTTCAGTGTCACGCGAGGTAGCATTCATAAACAGCTCATTTATATGAATACCTTCATCTGTTTAAATATCGCTATTCTTGGCGATTGGAAAGCAAAGATAAAACCTCCTCCTGACTCGAAAATGACCTTTGTGTTATAAAAGAATCAGGCATTTGTTTTGTATATTTATACAGCTGTGATTGTTAATAGTTCACTTCGCACCGTGTACACTTTCATAACTGTAATGAAGTATTGATTACCTGTCATCCCGTGTACACAATAACACCGAGATTCTAACTATTCCATTCACAGAACGAAAATGGTCTTATGTCATTATTGGATTGTACAGATTAGACGAATCTGCACAATGGGTCGGAGCAAATTAAATGCATGAATTGAAAAGGGTCACCACGAAACACGGGTTTTAGATTCGCGTAATAAATTAAATTTGTGTCATTTTTCATGATAATACAAGCTATGAACTCCTAATGTATACAATTAAAAACGTATATCACTTTCACGCTCAAATTACACAACTGATTTCCAGTCATGACGAATGTTATAAAGAATAAAAACGGAAAATCAAATTGATGATGTTTTCTGGAGAGAAGAAATCAGGTGAAATTTGGTTTAACATAACATAATTATCCTAACTCTACTGAACTATACAATTTATAACCCGGAATAACTCATGCTGCAAGACCCATTCAGATTGAAATGCCATGTCGAAGTAAAGAGTTAATTTATCAGATGTGAACGGCGCCTCTCATTACGCCATTACACAGGACGGAATGCCTTAGGTAATGACATTACTTAACTATGTTCCCCTCAGTCCTCAGCTCCAAATGTAACACATGCCAAATGTTAACTCAAATTCCTGACATTCCCCAAGGCTGAACGCGACACTTTCTGGAGTAATATATTCATCGCGGCGGTGTCATTTAGTATTTTTATTGCCCTTTCATTTCATTGCAGTTATATTTTCCTGCGTTCTGATGCATTAGTTGTTTTTTTTTCTATAATTCGTTTAAAATGGTAATGGTCCTTTGCGTGAAATTCTGTCTTCTGAAGAAAGCTGTTGCCACGCTGTGGAGTATATACGTCATCCGCTTACATGTTATGATGCAATACACGAAATGTGAGACAATGCAGATTTATAAGTTGAACTATTTTGATACCGATTATTCCTGGGATCATTAGTTTATGCTATTATTTTCCACTTGTTCTATATTGTCATTAATGCAGCAATCCACATGCGGTGATGAAACTGGTGGTGATTCCTCTTCTGATGATATCATTACGATATCAGTACGATATCAGTATTTTATCAGTACTATATAATTGCTACTATTTCATTATTACTATATCATTATTATATCACTACTATATCTTCATTACTATATAATTACTGCTCTTATTACTACTACAACACTACTTCTACATCTACTGCTGATGTGTTTAGAAATGAATCAAAGTCACCAAAATTATGTTAAAAGAAAGATCCTACATGAATAACTTATTGGAATGGTCTTTTGAAGTTTATTCCTTTAAAGACGAGATAACTGTAGTGCATACGTTACATTTTCACTTCCATCATCATATGAATCGTGACTTTTGATTAAATAAAACATTGAAAATAGGTTCCGTAAATCTTAGAACACACAGGGGGTCTATTTTGGAATAGATCGTGGGCTTTTGTAGCCCCCCTCCCCCTCGTTCCCTGCTCATCACGAAATTTGATCAAAACCCATGTTAGCAAGCACTACACAATATCCTTCATATGAATCATCTCTCAAGATCGTAATTGCTTTTTATAGAGCATCTATTGTTCATGTTATTTGGAATAGAAACAATCTTCGCTTATGTCATTACTCGTTTTTGCAATTGCCACGATATTTCATTCTTCGGCAAAGCTTGATTGTTGACATCGACGATGAACTGCGAATCAAATATAAGACGACCACGGTATACACTAGCCGGCGAGATATTACCGCGCTATATAAGACGACCAGGTATACACTAGGCGGCGAGATATTACCGCGCTAGATGTCTGACAATAATTAGTGCTTCAGAGCGTTCTGAGGCAGCATTTAAAGAGAAGGTTAAGTTTTGGTAAAGATAGAAATAAGTTGTGATCTTTGTCATTCTTTTTATGTCATTTTGGAGGAGTATCATAGAAGAAATGTCCCCTGAAAAGGACCGCTCTGCAAGTCCCCTCATATTCGAAATACGACAAGAAACATATAGCTAGAAAGTTGGGACTTCATGCCACTTGTGTCTACAATCCCGTATATACCTTTCTGTGTGCCGTGCATGTGACTTTCGAATTGAGTCAATATCTTGTCATTTTGATGATTCTAAAACCTCAAGTATACACCAATCCTTATGTATACATATCAACCTTTCCCAATGCTTCCAGACAGTTTATTTTACAATAAAATTGCATGGCCAGAACTCAACCTTTACCTTTATCACCGCTACGTCATAGTGGTTCATGAGACATCGAAGACATTCCGAATTGTACAGTCTTTATGACTGCTATTTTTATCTTTTTATAGGTAGCATTGTAATCAATGACGTACAAACAACTATAAGTTCGCAGTTAATTATCCTGGATCCAGTGTCTAATGTTCTGTTCTTTTACTTCTACTTTCTATTAGTCATATACAAATATATTTCTTTATCTTTTGAAATGGTTAACTCAATCTTTTGTTCCTTGTCTTATTATATTTTTATTTAAAAAAAAACGAACACAATGTAATTAATACTGTAGAATATGTATAGTTTTGAAGTTTAAAGGAACCTGAAATAAAGACTGAGTTGCCATTTGTACATTTGAAACAAATTGTTCTGAAGATGCGACGACTAATTGTAATAATAATCATGATAATAATGATGATGATGATGATAATAATAATAATAATAATAATGATGATGATGATGATGATGATGATGATGATAATAATAATAATAATAATAATAATAATAATAATAATAATAATAATAATGATAATGATAACAGTTACACTGGGCAGCCTAATCATTAGAATATACTGTTCTCACTGATGACCCTGCAAATACCCCGGCTTTAGACTATTTTTTAAAAATAATAACAATAATATTCATGTTGACTACCATTTCCCACTTCCCCTCCATTTTGACGATGTACAAATAATGTACTTAATCCAAAAGTAATGGCTGTATTCCTGGAAACATGCAATCAAAAAAGCACGCTCTACTCTGTCATGTCAGTATTCGGAGAACAGTGCCGTGACAGGATAGTTGTTTTTATTGAAGCTAAAATCACGCCTATCTTACAAGTTTTCCCATTTTCCAAGTCAATCCAATTTCCTATTCTCATTACAAGCACTTCAAAATCACGTGCTTTGTAGAGCGATGTATATACTTGATCATACACCTTCAAAATTATTTTGGGATAATGGTAAAATATGACGGGAACAATTTACAGTGCATTTGGAGTTCTTAAAAGGAGACGCTGTTGGATGCGAATAGCGAGAACTCCATCTCTACTGGTAATCAAAACAATAGACTGAATCACAAACGAAAAGGTGTATAAATTTATAAGCTGTAACGGGCCCCATGTTTGGCAAATCTATAAGCAAAGTGGAATCAATGTCGGTTACCTTTTGCTCACCATGAATACACATTAGAAGCTCTCCTCTAGAGTAGTGCTGACATGTATATTGGATTATATCAGATGTTAATATTTGCATACCATTTTACAGGATGAAGATGTGAACGTGATTTGCAAATGAAATTGCTGAATACATGCATACCACGGGACTGTATGAAACACTAAACATGCTATCATATTGTAATTTTATCAGAAGTCAGTGCGCAAATAAACAAATGAAACTTCACTTTCTCGTGAATACTAAGTCATCTTAGATGCTTGAAATTGAGAAGAAGTTAGGGAATCTTTGCAGTGGCGTAGCATGGAACCAGACATTATAGTAGGGGCATTGCATGATCGGGGGCATTGGTCTTACTCGATGGATGAAATGTGAATGAACAAAGCCATTGATTAGGGGTAGGGTGTGGGAAGAGGTCGCATTATTTTCCTTTCACGTTTTCACCCTCTCTTTTTGTCTCTTTCTCCCCCTCTCTCTTTTCTGTATTTCCTTTCATACATTTTTTCGCCATTTGATGGGGGGGGCACGTGCCCCAACCCGTGCCCCGCGCAGCTACGCCATTGCATCTCTTCGTATCAGATCACTTTACGACAGCGGTTTTATGCTGCGATCCATCACATCACACAGCGAAACGGATACCATAGATTATGATCAACTCAGGCAGGGAAGTTCAGTCACTGGTATAGTTTCCTTTCATTACATGTTGAGTGATGACAACGTTTGATGGAGAAGAAGAGGGGAAAACGTTCTCTAGGAATGTGAAAAAAAGTGAACCGTCATCTATCACATTACGAAACATTTAATAAAGATACTAGAATCTTATTGACTGGCAGGACCATCAGGGATGCCCTTCTTCACTTATTCACATGAGCCAACAGCAGCGCCCCACGGAGGAAAAAAAAAATTAAAAATGACCGTTCCCCTCCTGCCTGCATGAGTTTGTTTCGTGACGATGACTCTCTTAATCTCGATGTTGATCAGTGCCACTTTGACATTAGAAAGTGATTTTTTTGTCACCCTCTGACACACGCAAGGAATATAATTATTTCACCTCCTCCATGTCATTAGATGTGCTACGCAATACTAAGTAGATTTCTTAAGACATTGTCAAAATAAAATCCTTCCTTTCGTATTAGGAATTTCCAGTGGGAGGTTTTAATTCAAAGCTTTCTATAAAGGTTCTTCCTCTCACACAGGCGATTTGTGAAAAGTGACACTTTTATATCTTGTCTTCATCTATGTTAAGCCAACACAATTGTAGTTTACGTAAATTTACATAAAATTGCACTATTTGATTTATTATGTGTGTTTTTTATTTGGATTAACTCAAGACACACGTTCTAAATTGCTCATTCTGCTGTAATTCATCAAATTGATTTGAATGACAATTTTCATTTGCTATGTTTCTATATAGTTTCAATTCATTTCAATTCTATTTTAAATGCTCAATTCTCTCTTTTTGGTGTCAGTGAAAGTATCAGTCTGTTATTAATTGTCTTGCAATCTTGTCTCTGCCCTTTGCGTTATACTCAACTGCTAGATTTTTTTCTGTCCCCACTCAGACTCTCAAATTAAACTCCAAGTAGTGATATAATGTTTGATTTTAAACTCTTTCGATGACGTCTCCCTGATAATGTTAACACAAAACAGCTAGATGAAAATGAAAGATGAGATTCTTAACACAAAATGAGTAAACCAAGTTTGTAGACTCATCAGAATATAGATTCATGAAAACGAGCCACGATTTTCTTTGACGTCGATCTCGGCCGATTTCAAAGCTTCGAATGAGCAAAAAGCAAACTAGATTTCCTTCAAAATGGATAGTAAAAGATTTTTTTTTGTCATCGCAAAAACACGTTTTCATGGATTGCAGCGATCAATAATTTGTCACGTTTGCTTTCCAGACATGTAACTAAAACCCTTATCATAGACTTCTTGTCCGTTTATTCCAGGGCAAAAATAGTTGCAGCAATATGGCTTTCGTTACCATGCCGCCGGCTATATAGCTGTGAAATGCTTTGTAGCGGGCTTAACTGATTTCACCTAGACAAATTATGAATATATTCTTTACCTATTAATGTCCACATCACCATCATAAATATTACATGCTTTTATTGGTATATGGTATATCCATTGTGAAGCAAAGCTTTAGGATTATCATATATACAATAAAGCCTGCAAAGGAGAACTTATTTGAAGCGTCCGCATATGCAAAGATGAGTTAAATTGTATAATCATATAATTTGAAATTACTTCCTTATTTAAAAAAATAAAGAAACATATACACGAATTGTTTTTTAAAGATACGGTTTCTTGGCTTTACACAGAACATGTAGATTCAAAACCCCCAATAGCGCTTCATAGTCATCAGTAGCAAGAGGCATTTAAGTCTGACATAAAGAGCTTATTGGAAATGACATATATTCCTTACCATGCTTATACAGTATATGTTAATTATTATGTGATGGGGTATCTTAACAAAGTCGCGTAGCTTTGTTTGACATATCCTTTAGATCCTATACACCCTATATATTACATGAAATTACACAATGAGTTCACAATAAAAAAAAAAAGAAAAAAGAAGAGAATATATCAACTCCGAAGCTTGATCAGATCAAACCAGGGGCGTCACTGGATCATCTTGAAATTCGAGGGTGTCGAACCAGATTAGCTTTCAAAATTCTAAAAAATAAAAAAGGAAGTCATTAGTTTTTGCGATTCAAAAAGATCCCAAATTTCCCAGCAGAAGTTTTTAATGGGGTTGTACCCCCCCCCCCCCTCTCCAGCTACGCCTTTGGATCGGATCTGTTAATCATGAAAGCATGCAAGCAGGTCGGCAAGAAAGAGTTCAACAAAGCGTGAGATTCGCTTAGATATTATATCCAACTAATAAATTCACTTGTAGCCTAGCCTAGCCTAGCCTAGCACGCAATTTCATATTATTCATTCAAATCTTTGATCATATCAACGCTTGAGTATCTCCTTAAAAGAAAAAACAAAATGGAAGGCTCTTTCCACAAACTGGCGGGAATCGATCTCTGGATTACTTTCGTTTCATTTCGATCCAATATGGTTGATTTGGTGTCCATATGAATCATTTCACGTGCGGCTATGAACCCCCTCTGTCTCTGATGAAAGGAGTATCGATTCCACTTCCTTTCAGATGATTTACTATACCTGCTACTAGTATCGTGCATATATCGGAAGGATCGGTGTAAAATATTAGATGTATACAAATGGTATATCGTTTACAGATATATGGTATAGGGGTTTGTAACTGAACAGTTCGAAAACCTCTCAAGTTATCGCAAATTAAGGACACCTGTATTCTAGGACATTAAGAATATGCCACTGGTAAAAGCATCAGGAAAGGCTATTTCCAAAATGTGAGTTATAAAGGCTATTTTCGTACCTCACTGATAAAAAAAACACAGAATAATCAATTCTCTAATGGAATATACGTCATAAGAATTTGATCAATAATGAATTGAGCTTTCAAAGTATAATTGAAGTCTGATTGTTTTTCCTTTTCTTACGTTGGGCATGTTGTTATGTCATCCTGCCATTCTAATGAAAGCTTTTGTTGTCAGTTAAAAACTTCGGCTTATTTTAATATAATTTGATAAGTGCTATATAAAATGAATTAATATTATTATCATGTAGTGTCAGAATGTCAAGGTATCAAAATAAGGTAACTGATAATTACTTGTGTGATGTAGTCACGTTTTATTCTATTTAGCATTTTGAAATTATCAAAGAATATGAATTATATACTTAGCATAAGAAGTCATTCTTCTCTCAGTTCTTTCAAAGTAGCACTTAAGACCTATCTTTTCCGTAAACAGTAATGAAGTTAAGTTAAGTTAAGCAATGCTAAATGTATTATTTTTCCCGTAGTTAAGTTAGGTAGTTAAGTTAGTTAAGTCGGTCGTTATGTTAGTTAAGTTAGGTAGTTATGTTGTATATTGTAATTTGCCCCTAGTTAAGTTAGGTAGTTAAGTTAGTTAAGTTAGGTAGTTATGTTAGTTAAGTTAGGTATTTATGTTGTATATTGTAAAGCGCTTAGAGAAATTTTTAATAGGCGCTATATAAATATTGAATTATTATTATTATTATTATACACATGCATGTGCAATATATACCCGCATTAAAATTACTTGATATTCTTCCGCGTCCCTGTAAGAACGCAATATCGTGATAGTAGATAGTAAGATGATACAAGCAAGGTTCGACAAATAGGTGATGACTGAAAAAGAACATTGAGACAAACTTTTCATTGAAGTTTCCTTTGTGTTTTGAATCGCATCTGTGATTTTTCAACCTCTAAATAATAATTAGAATGGATTCAAATTTCACGATGACAATATAACACTTGCCTTAAAAATGTCTTTCAGAATAGGTCTAAATCAGTATATTTAATTAAATGGATTGTATCTGCGTTACCGTTATCGTCCCTTCAGTTTATAAGAACAATACGATGCTGGTATTTTTTTTTCTAATATAAACAATTATTCCACAATCGTGATGTTAATAAGAAATATTATTTAACTAAATTCGTATAATGAATTCTAATGATAATGATTACAAAGCTGTTACCGCAATCAATAATTATCCTGGAAATAATGCAAGTAAATATTAAGTCAGTTAGTGTGGTATAAAGAAGTGATGAAAGTACCGTGATTTTCTTCATTCTTTGACGTGTCAAAACAATTCCCCCCTGTTTTAATTGTAGATTGACCCATCAACGATCTATTTAGATTTATCTTCTGTTGTCCGTCCTTCCCTCTCATACCCAGTATATTTGGCGCCGGGTCCATGGTTATGCCAATTTAAGATTGTGGAGATATTGGAGGCTGGTTTGGGGGATGCTACTGTCTCCAGTGGTTCGTTGGGGGAATAATCTTCTGTTTTCGTTGGCGTGTGAGATCCGATTCCACGGCTGGCTAATGTTTCTCAATACAATCATCATCTCCGGGCCTTCTCCAGTATCATGATATGGGGCTGGATTCATTATCTCTGCATGTCTTCTTATTTAGAATTTCACGGACGCCATATTCCTTCTTTTTTTTCTTTTTTTTGCTCTGTCTTCCGCTGGCGTTCACTTCTGCACTTATTTCCTTTGCCCCCGACTTCATCAACATTTCCAGCCCCTCTTCAATACGAGTTCATACTTCATCGTCTAGTATCTTTATAATTCAACAGTTTTCTCTTCCCGATATAGTTAGGATATGCTGTGTTTAGTTTGCTTCTGTGTTCACTTTTATGGAATTTTGTTTCCTGGCAGTCATTGGTAATATGCCCATGACTTTAATTTTATACACAAACTTAAATTTTCCTCAATTTTTGTTTCCCGTCCTTCTCTCTCTCTCTCTCTCTCTCTCTCTCTCTCTCTCTCTCTCTCTCTCTCTTTGTCTCACTGTCTTTTCCCTCTTTTCTCTCACTTTATATGGACCACTATTCAGGACAAAAGAGGTCATATCTTCTCGAAAATGATAAAATTGTATAAGCCTCGTTCATGACATTGTTAATAGTAGCAATAATTCAGGTTCTTCAACAGTTTAAATCAATAATCGTGATAACGACTACGTTTTCACAACTTCATTAGGCATGCATGCTGTTGACATTATATATTCGCTTTTAGGAGTATTCCATAATTCAGTCGTGCATCAAGGCAAAGGGAAGCAGAGTAAAAAAATATCTTTTCGAGATCGAATTTCCACGCCTTGCTTACCTGTTCAAAGCATCCATCATCTTTTGACATTTGAATACTGGCATTCTTTTTAAATTCCTCTTTCCAACTTCATTTTATTTTAAGTTAACCCTTTCTGTCGTCCTGTTTTTTCTTTACCCTGCTCTCTCACTCTCTATGCTGCGTATAAGCTCCCATTAACTCCTTTTCCATCGTCTTGCCCAAGTTTTCTGTTTGTGTTACAAGCAGTTGTTAACTGGAGACGAATTTACGAGTCTTGAATTGAAATATTGAATTGGAAATAATTCATTAAATTTAGCATTTCGAAATATGAGATTTGGCAGTTCTGATGATAATATAGGCCCGATCCTTCTATTATGGAGTGCTCATTATCGTTCTTTCTAGGCTTCTCTTCAGTTATAACCAAAAGTTGTACTGTGCTTGAAGCATTTTCATTCCCTGGGGAGTATCTGTAACACAATTAAGTGCATTGTTCACGTAGGTGTATGGAGAACGGAGGAAAATGTAATCACAACGGCTTCCTGTATTTTCCAAGGTATCTTTTATTTTTTATAAATTTGCGAAGCTTTTTACTTAAAAATGTTTGTCATTTGTATACAAAAAAGGGGGTCATCAAATGCTATCGCTTGAGTGCACTGTCCTCTCAAAGAAAACAAATGATGACAATTCATACAATATTCAATATAATCATATTTTTTATTTATATTTTTTATTATTTTCTGCTGGATGTAAGTGCAGTTTGGTAACTTACTGAATAATGTGAGACTTGAACCTGTTAATCAAAGATCTAGGATCCGGCGATATATTCACTAGACCACTGCTACGTCACGATGACATATCAAATCTTCTGAAATACCTGATTGATTGATTGATTGATGCAAGATTTATTTTATTTCATTTTTTTCCAAATACAAAACAATATGATTTACAAAGTACAAAGTACAAAATCAAGAAATGAAAAAGGAACCTACTGGAAAGCATAGCTTGTTTGTGTAGGTTCCCAAGAATAAATATATAAATAAATATATAAATATATAAATATATATATAAATAGATTTATGAATAAATATATATAAATATAACATTAACATAATAAAAGATTGAAAGTAAAATACATATTTTAAATATATATTGGCATATCTCTCATAACAACATAATTAATTAAATAGTCATAAATCCTGTATCAATAATGATGAAAATTTTCATAGCAAGATGAATGAATGAATGAAGTGAAAGAACACATGCAATTATTCATTTTTATGCATTCTTACGTGGGTGATATCGTTTGGTCGAGCTGAGCGTTTCTTATATAATGTTCTCTCAATGAAAAGGAGAAGGCCGTTCACACCAAACATTGGTCAGACTATTCAAAATGACTATTTCAATGAATTGAAATAAACGATATGAAAAATTCTCTGTCTAAATGATATCCTTATCGTCATAAGCGTATCCAGAGGGGAGCAGGGGAAAATTTCGGCCCACCTAAAGAAAATGAAAACGAATATTTTGGGAGCACGTGAGCCCAATTCAGTGGAAGTTCTTGTTCAATTTGGCGGCAAATTCACTCAGGCTGCCCCATCCCACACCAAATTTTTCAAAACTTTTTCAAAGCTTAATGTACAGTTCCATAGGCAAAGAAATAAAATCTTCTTTCTGAGAAAGAAAATATCCATCCTTGAATTGATATATACCGACTTGTATTGACAGAAAGAAACTCAAATGGTTTCTCCGCGGTGATGACATTTCAAGTTGTACGAAAACAGAGAACATTCGTGAATGTCCGACGGTCGAACGATCCTGCCAGACAATTATACCGGTCATATCAACTATGTGTAATGATCTGGAACCTCTTAGATCTAGAACCTCACATTAATCAAGGGTAACAACCTCCACAAGGGAAAGTAAAAGGCAGAGGTAAAGATATCAATAATGGAGGGCATAAAACAAGAGTAAAATGAACTGTAAAGAAGGAGAAAGGGAAAGACGAGTTATAAGAGACGGACAGGCAAACAGAAATAACCAAAATATGCACAGACACTGAGATACATAAGAAGAGAGAGGAAAAAAGAAATGGGGAATAAAATTTAAAGAAAAGAAAGATTTGATCAATTGAATAGAGAAATAACCAAAATATGCACAGACACTGAGATACATAAGAAGAGAGAGGAAAAAAGAAATGGGGAATAAAATTTAAAGAAAAGAAAGATTTGATCAATTGAATAGAGAGAGCAGAGAGAGGGGGAGATAGAGAGAGAGAAGCAATAACAGAAAGAGAGATTCGATTAATTGAATAGTGACTCTGAGAAAGACAGAAGAAAATAAGGGTTAAGGGGGAAAAAACACGAGTATGAAATTACAGTGTCCAAAGGACTGGTCGGCCTAAAGGGCAAAAACGGGAATGCCATAATGACTCAATCAGAAGGTTCATTGCTGGTGTAAACGGGCCTAATTGCTGAGCCGAACCAACCATGAAAACAGACCTCATTAGTACTGACATTTAAACTTTCCATGTTCTAATTTCAAAGCATGCATTCACTTCTCTGTGCAATCGTATTAACCTTTGCCTAATCTCTGATGTAGACTCACATGGGATAACTTGAGGTTCAATTTAGGCTCACATGAGTTGAGATTCCGTGAAAAAAAACGCCTGCGTTCTCCCATGATGTATCCTGATTTAAGGCTAAATGATTTTTAACCATCTTAATCCCCCACAACGTGAATTTTGTTAATGCAGAAAGTCCCACGGTGATATCCTGCCAAATACTACAAAATGCTGCGGTATTCTGCTATATATCAATGTGTCGCTACGACTCTCAAAATGATTTTGACTTTACATAATGATTTTTAAACGCGGTATAAAGCGAGGTATAAAGTAAATTTTGAAACTCCTGTAATAGACTTTTTATCCCACTGATAACGTAGCGAGTATTAACAACGCTTTCTGAATATTGTTTATTGAGCGAAATTTTAACTCATCCTGTTTGAGAGTGATGTGGACGTGCAGTTTCTTTTAAATCTTGAGGGTAGGAGAATTATCTAATTGAATATTATTGAAATCATAATGGAATACTTGAATAGAAGGTATTTGAATAAGCTGTGTTCGTTTGGAATTATCGCCGTCCACTTTTCAAATCGCACTAAGATGTTTCAGTATTATAGACAACACGCAAGAAGCGCTGCAAAGAAGACTTGCATATTGTGCAAGGCATAAAGATGACAGAAAAACTCTTTTATCATAAAATTCAGACTACAGCATAGTGATATCGAAATTTTCGTGAGGAATCATGTGGAGATGCCTTAGGTTCAGGCATTAAAAGGGGAGGGATTTTAACAAAAAGAAATACACCAAGCATGATACATCGGTGTGATCCGATTGTCATTAATCGTAAGTTCGTGGACATCATTAATGTAGGAGTATCATTACTGAAGTAGTTAAAGGTGAAAGTCCTAAAGGTTACCTTGCACGTTTTCTACCTTTTCTTAAGTAACATGAATGTATCAAAATATCATGATATGATTTCCCACCCAATATCTTAAAACATCTATAAACTTGTTGATTATAAGCGAGGATATCATTAACATGTAAACAACATGGCTATTGACCGAGCTCCGATTTTTTTTTTTTTAAATAAATATAAAGGGAATCCATGCACCGATAAAAGATCTTTTTTTGGGGGGGGGGGGAGGGGGAAGAAGTTGTCAAAATTAATTTAATAATGAATTCTCGAGCTACTATTTACGGTGAAAGTGTCATGCAACTAGTTCAGTATGTGCATGGTGTGAGATTTACGTCGTGTAAAATCTCAAACCATTTATCAAATGGAAATGGGTGAAGGCGTAAACCTACACAATCTTGAATTCAAGATCCTGAGTGTGTTGACAACACCTTATAGAGGAGAGAGCGAGAAAGCAAGAGAGATAAATAGATATACAGACAAATAGAGATGGGGAAGAGAAAGAAAGAGAGGGAAAAGTTGGAGAAGCCAGAGCAGAGAGAGAATATAGATAGACAAAATGAGAGAGAAGTAGAGAGGGAAGGGGAGAGATGAGTGTGAAGAGAGACAGAAATGGATAAGAAAGACATAGACAGAGAGGGAAGGGATAGAGAGAGAGGGGGTGAGAGAGAGAGAGAGAGAGAGAGAGAGAGAGAGAGAGAGAGAGAAAGAGAGGTGAGAGTAAGTTGACAATTCAAGTTGATAAATCTCTGTTCTGACCATCCACCATTTTGAGGAATCGAAAAACCAAGGCGGATAAAGAAACCCAATGCGAAACGTGACGTAGCCGGAGGAAGTCATCTTAACAAGCTGTCGTGTTGATTGATTACGCTTTAATACCATGTTTGATATCTCTCATCATGGCATATAACATCGTAAATGAAATTGCTGAAAAGGCAAAGGAAAAACGAGGTATACCATTAACAGTTCTTTACAACGAATTCCGTCTAGTCGGTTGTGGAAATTCAGTGCTATTTACAACACTGTCATTTTTAATGTAGTCGTCAAGGAACTTGCGATATTTCGTAACCTTGCGATTTCTGGAACATTCAGTATAAAATGGGCCTTGTCTGACATTTCCGTTTCAATTTTTAACATCTAAACAAGGAGAACATAATTTTCTTTTTCTTAAATGTTGTATCATTAAACCGAGAATAGTTGATATCCTGTACTTGGCCTGCTTAATAATGATAATGATAAAGGAACGGGTTGAAAAAAATATGGAACAGAATAGATTTTTCCAGATCATATAGCGATATCATAGAAATTAATAATCAGCTACAAAGGTCGCTTGAAACTGTTTCATACATCTGTGACATTGTTTACAGGCTAATATGACGTCATAGTTTGAGTTAGAGCCCTCGAATCTGGCAATACCTCATAACAATTACCTCACAACATTAAGTGCAATATTCATCGACGCTCCATCGTACGTCTGAACGTGAGATTTCAACAGCGAGCAGTCGGTAGCTTTGGTCAGCTACTGAGTTCTATATTGGTAATTTTTTTCTCACCTGATCTTAGCAGTAAATGTGTTGCTATTGCAATATTCGTTTTATTTTACTGAGAATTTGATTTGATTTTCATTTTAGACATTCATTTTTTTTATTGAACATTATTTAAGTCAGTGAAATACTAAAGGCAGGAAACTTTAGCCCTTTGACTTCCTTTATAGAAAAACCGAATTATTTTTATATTCAGTCTCAATTATGATACATAGAATATTAGTGACATTAGTCCCGATATACAAGTAGATCATTTTCCCCACATGTGGGCAGTAGTCAAGAGAAATATTAGATGTTGGCTACTTCAATGTTTGTGTGGGGAAGAATGATTGTGAGACGGGGAAACGGTGAGAAAACCCGTTCTTATTTTTACGCCACAAATGAAAGTGAAGTCATTTAGGCAAATCTTCGTGTTCGGTATAACTGAAGTGAGTTATGTTTCATCTAATTACAGTAAACTTCACCAGCGTACTAAACCATTTTATGCTCCATTCACACCAACGGGACCGACGCCGAACCGACAACAGACAAAACACAAAATTGCATTACCAAGTTTTAACTCTGACAGTGCCGATGTCGCGTACATTAATATGTGACAAACATACTATGTTAAGTCGGACATGGCTCCATCAATAATTATCTATGCGGTGTTTAATTTGTATCAAAGTTCACAGCATGAATCAAGCCTTCCAAACGTCTAAGAAACAATATATGGTGCCATAAACATTTTCAGAGAAAATTCAGATCTGGCAGATGATGTTTCTCAATTTGACTATGAGGAGTAGAATGTAAAGGATTGAAAGTAAACCCTATTTCAATTTGCAATATAGTTTCTTTATATAAAATGAGTAAAATATACATGCTTGGTATCATTAAAAGAATAATAAATTTCCTACTTATTTTGTACACATTATTTAGATATATATGAAACGGTTAGGATGGTGCAAGCATTTGAAAAGTGAGCATTGTTCACGTTTTGGTAAAATCTTGTACCGGTAAAATCCCTTGGCACAGCAAGAGTTAATCGGTTATCGTTCGGTTTGGATTCGGTTTTGCGGTGTGACCATGGTGACTGCGGTATTAAATGAGGATTAGATTTTTTCACCAGGTGAGTGACGAAAAACTGGATAACAGTATTTTCATAGCCTGCTGAGCAGAAACTGAGCTCCTCAGAAAATAAAAACAACCTCGGCATTCAACACACGTGCCTTATAATGTATGTGTCTGAATTGATGAATGGGGGAAGTTCACATCAGTATGTCTTTATTAAAATGAAAGGTTTGGATTGTACGACACTTGCTCCGGCGAGAATTGCTCCGCGGTGAATTTTCTTCACTAACCGAATTCCTAACTCTAACCTTCAAAGGAATACTATACCTAACCCTAACCCTCACATTTTACCTAGCACTAATCGCAATTGGAATCCTAACTCTAACCCTATAACCAGTGGCGTAAATCCGTATAGAGGAGTGGGGGGGGGGGGTGGTTGAAATAATTTGCCAACGTGATCTTGTTTGACAAACACAAGGCACGTTTTGTCATTCAAAAAACACCCATAGGCATATACCCCTCCCATATCATTTACATTCAATCTAACACCCATCCACACCCTCCCCCCCCCCCCCCATACACACACACACACCTCTAATCAATGTCTACAAACATCTAATTCAATGATGCGTAATTCTAGAAGAGTGAGGAAGAGTCTTGAACATGATGTATAAAATCAGATGAAATCTCTTTTATTCCCGTGAAAAGTGGGGGGGGGATGATTGTACAGGCCATCCCCCCCCGTACTCCTCGAAAAGTGGAGGGATATATCTCCCCATCCCCCCGGGATTTACGCCAGTGCCTATAACCCTACATCTTTGACGAAATAAGACGAGAGCAATTATTGCGGGAGCAAATGTCGGATCACGAAGATTTGAAGTGTCGAACCAAACACAAGCATGAAGGTGATGTGTAGCTGTCATAAAAAAATTTGATCCAAAATGTGTGATCGGAAAGAATGGCATAATCTAATTTCGTCAAATAACCAGAGAAACTAACTTTGAAAAGAAAGGAATTCAGATGAAGGATTCAATCAAATCATATCAAAACAAAATCAGTACCTATTAAAAGGTAAAATACATTAATCGGGATTTTGTAGGCTTGAAAGTTAGTATTCGATATGAGCAGTCTATTATTGATATGTTCCCATTCAGCAACTTGAGTGTGTTTTTTTTATACTTTTTATAATTTCATAAAGGTATTAAATCAAATTTTATGCTGTGGGCCTTTAAATTTCCTTTTTGGACAAGACAAATTGACAATAGAAATTGGTGAATATAAGAAGAAAAATGATGTACAGAATATTTTTACATCCGCAAGAAAAGAGATATACAATTGTGAACTTTCCTCTTGTCGGTGATTTTTCTTTTTGAATGAGAATGAATGTGAGACTGCTCATGATTTGACGTGTGTGCATGGCGTGTCTTATTTCTTGAAACTGAAGACTGTTTGCAACATAAATCTTTGTATGGTTGTCAAACAAGACTATACTCAGCAATACCCAATTTTGTATTATCCGTATTAGTCTAGACTCTAGAACCATTTTATAAATAATTTTTTTTTGTCGAACTCTTCATGATTATTTCTCCTCTTAAGTAAATAACGTGCATAATTATGTTCTTTCACTCCTTTTTTTTTTTAAGAATAAAAGACCTCCCGTAAAAACACACTCTAAAGGCCACCGCACACTACACGACCTGAGGTCGTACGACCTGAGGTCGTACGACCTAGAGGTCATACGACCTAGTCCACGACCTCGCAAAAATTCAACATGCCAAAACCTGGGACCTGATCGTGCGACCTGGTCCTACGACCTGAAACTTGGGTGTTTGGTGACGTCATACCGTAGTTCGGAAGGTCGTACGACCTCAGGTCGTGTAGTGTGCGGTGGCCTTAACTCAATTTAGGCCATGACGACAAAAAATCAATGGAAAGTTTTTCTGAATTGCAGGATAACAACAACCACAAAATGAAAGTGAAGCATTTTGTGAATTTGAAAATTATAGGTTTAAGGTGGGTTTTCACGGGGCACGCGAACGATTCGCAAAGGATGCGAATGTCGGAAAAAATTGCAACGTCCAACATTCGGAGAATTTTTCTCAGAATGTGTCGCGACAATGGGGCCGTAAACCATTCTTGCGCAGCTTATGCGTAGTTCTCACATCGTATGTGCGTATGTCGTGTGTAGCGTTGCCGAACTATGGTCAGTCCATATATATGAAGAACACACGACTAAAATGCGAACACGAGAAATGAACTTCGCTGCTTTCGGGAGATATTCTCCAAAATGTCGGAATCTGTTTTGGGTTTCACAGAGATTTTGCTAACATCACGCACATCGTGAGTATAGGTCGTGCGAATATGACAAAGCTTTTCAGACATTTCGAGAGCAAATCACAACCCGGGAAGCTGGAAACGTTCGCAAGAAATTTCAAACTTTTTAAAATCCCCGCCGAACAAAAAACGGCTTCCGCGAAAAATTGACGACGCTTCCGAACCCCTGCGCATGTTCGGCGAACTTTTTGAGCCTAGGATGCGAATGTTGAACTTAACATTTTTTTCGACATTCGCATCCTTCGCGAATCGTTCGCTTGCCCCTTGAAAACCCGCCCCAACTTCGGCCTTTATGTTATAGCACACAACATGCTGATGACCATCTTACTTGAACATTAACAAAAAGATATCAAGCACTTTAAGGATAGATTTATACGGGGAGGATATAAAATGATGATACATATGTTAAGATTTTTTTGTTTAAAGGAGACATGGTAGTTTGCCTTTTCTTTTTGTCGCCTTCCATGCAATGTAGCTTAAACAAAGACGTGCAGAGATAGAGAAACACTGAACAGGCCCTTGAGGTATATGAGTAGAGACTGCACTCACGCTTCTTCTCTCTCAATTCTTCCATCATCCTGATAAGATCTTGTGGTAAGCAGTCCTAGTCTCTGATCTAGACGATGCCACTCCTGGGGACTTGAAATGTATTCAAGATTAGCATGCAACATTGCACGGACAGAACACCAGCGTGTGTTAATAGTGTCATTATTTTCATATATGGGGTAAAATGTCGCTCTTTCGACAGCACTATTTGGTGAACCTTTATAAAGAATTAAGTGTAATAAACAAATTTCACGTTGACTGATTATCATTTCCCTGTTTCACAGCGGTATTTGGGTCATGTTACGAAAAGTTAGAAACCGTATAATCCCGTGATGTAGAACAATCCGCTATGTACAATATATGAAATGCGTTCAAGCTTTCAAACACTCGGTTATAGTCTTTCTTGCGTCGCTTTTGAAAGTAAGGTTAGGCCTTACAATGTAAGAATGGAATGTAAGGTCTGCGAGGTAATACGACCACTTTGCTCCCCTATGCTTCCCCCATCACTACAATACAACTTAAAAGTGTATATGAAAGTGATTGACATTTGGTCTGCCTTTGACTCGACCGCCTACGTCATCAACTGGCGGTATGAAATCCCCCCAGGGACGCAGGCAAGGAAGAAATAGTAACATCACTGAATACAGAGATAGAAATCGCGTTGTGCTCAGATCGCATGTCTACCAGTGTAGCGTATAGCATGTATCTTAAAGGCAAGATGTAAATTCCACCAGTGGTGGATTTAGGGGTCCCCATCCAGTCCGTGCCCCATTTGAAAACCAATGTGGGATACCTTCAGTATACAAATAAAAATTTTGCCCCCTTTCGAATTTTCGACCTAAGTTTTAATTTTTTCCACTTAAAGGGTACCTGAAAATCTAATAACCTCGTTTTTAGGTCTTTTTTTGGAACCGTTCCCCCCCCCCCCCCCACCTCTTTTTCTTTTCCATAAAACCTGTATCCGCCCTTGCATGCCACTGTAAGGTATTAAACCCGATGTTATCTCTTCGCCAAAGCATTCTGATGCATACCCACTTTCTGCGGACATATGGGTCGCTTAATGATATGGGCAGGGCTTATTAAACAAAGAATAATGACCATACTTTTGGTAGTGACCCGTAAACACAGCATTAGTTAATAAAATTTATATTATCAAATCATCTAACTATTAGTTCTTCTCGGAACTTAAATATCCTTAGGTTTTATGGCTCTAGGTTTTAAGACCCTGATGTTTATCGGTTCCTACTGTCAAGCTATGACGCTATAAAACGTAAGTTTTGATTTTATCCCAATTTTGATGAATGCACTATGAAATACACAAGTACGTTCTTCTGTTGAATGACACATTGCTTTGTTTATAACGAATTTCTACCTGTACGCCGCCTTAAGTGTCATAACACGTTAGCATGGTTAGTTTTCCAATTCGGAATATGGTTCGAACTGTCATGTGAGTGATAAGAAGTGCCTTGACAGAAATGCAATGTTGGTAATAACATCAATAGCTCACTCTGACGTCATTCTTTCACACTAAAAACATGAACAACCACCACCATCCCCTCCCTCGGCAAAGCTATGCTACAAACATACACGCACACTCACACGCACACATGCACTAATATTACCTCACATTAAAATTGTTATGAGGTACCTGTTTTTTTTTTTTTTTTTTTTTTTGGGGGGGGGCTTATTGGAAATGTCAAAACATTTTTTTTAAACTTTAAAAACAGGAATAAAAAAACTGTCATTTGTGAAACAAAGTCTTGGTTATAGTGCCGTATTTATTGTTTATTTTGATCATAAAATTCCAGGAAGAAAGAATGGCATTTCTTCGTCAAAAAAGATCATTTACATACGATCGATTTTTATCTGTTTTGGAGCAGGAGTGAAATAGTATATTGCACTGAAACGGTTAAGATATTATTATCATCACCTAAATAAATCCATATTTACTTAAAACACAAATGGTAATAATCAG
>CM046847.1:30389291-30396791 GCA_025618425.1 Heliocidaris tuberculata
ATTTGTTATGTTTTTCAGTTTTTGGTGTGTAGGCCTATATGTACCTGCTGCACGAGGGCATCTGTTTTTTTTTTTTTTTCAAACGCATTGCCCATTTTTACTAGTGTATGTTTTTATACAAAAATCAATAATTTATAGGAAATTAATTTTAAACTCTCAGTGATAATCGAAAACTGCATTCTTATCCATCATTTAGAAATACATATACCACCAACCTTCATTGGACCATTGTTTGCAGAGGAAGAATATCTTATTTTCACTTTACTTCAATCTTCATAATTGTATAGAGCAGAGCTTAAGAGTGTGATGGATTTTGTGTTGAAAGAAATAGAACATGCCCACTGAAGTGTGTAAATTGAAGGATTTAGGCACTGACACATATAAAGAAAATGTCAATTCCTTCTCTTCAGCAAAGTCATGGCAATGGGTACGTTCTCTCTCCCACACCCGACTCTGCCCAGTGACAGCGTGAAATCCAGAAATGTAGACACGCGTAGATCCTCGAGGAATGTTAAAAGGAGTCTCACTAAAAGAACATATAAATAAAGGAAAAATGAAGGACATTTTTTTTTTAATTTCTTCTTCTCTTTTCTTGCCTTGAAGTGAAGCTCATGTTTCGCTCTTCACAATTTCCATTTTAGAACTGATGTGTCGGGACTCGAGCGTGCTATATTTGGGCCGCAGCTCGGAAAATTGATTTTTCTCCATTTGTTTCACCCCAGTGGGAAGTGCAAAAATGTCAACAAAATGACAATAAAGATTTTTTTTTTAAATACACGATTTTAAGAGGTGAAATTTGAATTGGACCAAAACAGCGAGAAAGTCCAGATGAATAAACAATTGAGAGAAAGAGCAAACAAATGCCGTGTACACAAAAGAAAATTAGAAATTTAATTGCAAATTCAGGTGACATAAAATGGATATTATAAATTAAACTATGCAGCTATTATGCATCATCATTATTATAAAAAACGGTGATCACTGCGTGGGCTAAGATAAAGTGTACTGCTATTTGCATCAAAACAACCTTAAAAAAACTCGTCAACTAAAGCTGCTGTACTTTGATATTATGATACATCATCGGAAATCTAAAAACAACTTCCAATTTAAATCAGAATGGACCGAAAAGTACACTGATAACATTGTGTAATTTGTTTGTTGCATGTTGGGAGTCAGACGGGATGAGTAAAATTCTGCAGGAATCTAAACGAAATGTATCCCCATCAAAGCTCTCTGTAGTTCGGGGAATTCATTCTCATTTCAAAAGACGGTGGAGGCTTAGCAATGATGGACTGAGATCCATCTATATTGATCAGATTGATCTATGTGTGATGAAAAACTCTGAAAATTAGCCAAAGAAAGTTGAATGGGTCCCCTTTTTTGAGGAAGGGGGGGGGGGGTGTACCCTCACCACTTAACTGCCTGTTCCACTACCTTGGATACACAACCCAACCACTCTCTCTCTCTCTCTCTCTGTTTTTAATCTTCCTCCTTCTCATTCTTTTCTATAATCTGTCACACACTCTTCGGCTCCCCTATTCCCTTCTCATAGTTTCTTCATTTTTATATTTTGGTCTCGTTTATTTATTTTTTTTTCCTTCATATGTTTGAATGGATTTTTAGCTTATTTCTGATTATTCAACTTTCTCTAAAGAACAAAGGCTTCTCTGTAATATCCACACACTTACCACTGATTCTAATATATTTACCTAAAGTAGTTTATATTTATGATCGTTCCAATTATATATTCATAGCTTCTTTCCAAAAATCCACCCGAAGCAGGAATATAACCGTTGTTAACCAATTTGTCTCTTTTGGTCAAGCAATATTTCGTTGCTACTTCCCGAATACTGTAGTTACACGCCTACTTTAAAATATTGTAATATACATTTTCTTTCAAATCTCTTGATAGATACATGTTTGTTCTAAGGTCAAATAAATGTAATCTAATATTTTATTGTCAAACGTCAATGACAAGCATCAGTTTCAGTATGTTAACAAAGACATAATTACGTATGATTCGGTTCTATAACTTTTCCAAATGTACGAAAACGTAAAGACTTGCTAGAATCAACAAATATATATTGTCTTGACTGTATAGTCTTTTTATGTAACTTTTCAAGCTTAAGTCAATAATTCGACACAATACCTTGGACAAACATGTACTTTAAATATTGACATTGAAAATGTAAGATTAATAATTGTCATTAATATGACACAAATATGAGAAGTGAATGAGATAATCAAGGCGCATCGCAACTGGATCGTGATTCGAACAATGAAACATGTTATCTTAACAGACGACTGAGGCTGGTAACAAGATTATGTATGCGTATTACTTACAGGAATCGAGGGTCGCCTTGTTGCTATGGTAACATATTTTTCATATGTTTAAAAGAGGGAAAAAAGACATTTACACTTTATACAAGAATTAAGGTAATTTAAGTTGAAGATTCATCTTTTGTACCAATGACCAGGACAGCTACAGCACAAAAGACTTTTATATATACCGGACAACAGTTCTGGAACTCCTTAAGTAATACTATTAAATCAGCTCCCACCATTTTTGCATTTAAACGTAGACTAAAAAAATTCCTGCTGAATAGATATACATGTAACTGCTAAATGGTAAAAAATAACAGGGAAAATATAATTTCGAACCAAAAGACTTTTATATATACCGGACAACAGTTCTGGAACTCCTTAAATAATACTATTAAATCAGCTCCCACCATTTTTTCATTTAAACGTAGACTAAAACAATTCCTGCTGAATAGATATACATGTAACTGCTAAATGGTAAAAAATAACAGGGAAAATATCATTTCGAACCAAAAATTGAGCTAGAATGAAAAGAACATCATTGCAGAAAGGATTAAAATGTATAACGTCCCCATCCTTCATCTTCCACCTCTCTCTGTCTGTCTCTCTCTCTCTTTCTTCTCTCCTACTGAAGTCATCGCCTGTTATTATTTCCAATATATTTATTTGTACACATACCACTGTCACAATTATTCTGTTTTGTAGTGTAAGGGGGGGGGGGGGGGTGGGATAGTGTAAAGTATATATATTTAGTAATTATTTCCATAAACTTAGAGCATTTGTAAGTATATTTTTTCTCACAAAGGGGTCTATAAAATACAAGCTGTGCTTTTTAATAGACTCCTCCACTTTTGTTTCTTTATTATGCCTGATATCACCGAAATTATGATAGTATAATTTGTTTATTATATGTAATTACTGTACTTAATTTTATTTTTTTTAAATAATTTTTTAAAATAATTTTTCCATTTATGTAAACACTTCTTATTGTAATTTTGTTTGATATTATGTAATATAAATTTATATATATGTAAAACACTGAAAAACATGTGGAAATAAAGAAACCTTGAACCTTGAACCTTGAACCTTGTAGATTATACCCCAAGATATAAAAGATCAAACTCAAAGACTGAAAGATAATAGCCAGTAATAACGCTGTTAATGAGATTTATGTTATTTCTATTGGAGAATTTTGTCTGTGAGGTTGAAACAATGAAACCAATTAGAACTAAAATCAGGAGTTTAAATATTTTGTTAAAATTGAAAATAAATGCTAAAGGAAAACAGAGTAACAAGACAATGTCGAACTTCGGAATTTCACAATAACATACAGGTATTTATAGCCTTATAAATTACAATGTGACTTATCGCAAGAGATGCGTTGTACAGTACCACAATTATTTGATAATTATAATACTGAGCCATGGCATCCTGCTTGTAGTTTTCCAGAGGGATATCAAAATGATTATCATAACGATTGAAACATTCTCGCTCAATTACTCTCAACAGAGACTAGGATATCGATCGTCGCTAAAAACCTTATTAGCTTAATGGGTTCAATTAGAACACAGCTCCACGTGGGAATATCATTATCAGGGAAAAAATACATGAAATATGCAGCATCGAGATCTTGAGGAGCAATTATAATCAATAGTCATTAAATTGGATTGTTCTTACTTTTTGTGTTTAAGGATTGCGACTGATACCCAAGAGTGTGAAATGCGAGCCTGTTTGAAAAGATAGAATGGTATACTCGTTTAGGATGCAAGGTGTAATATTAGGCTTCATAATGAATTAGTGTATTGGAGAATTTTCTTTTTTCCTTGGCATTTTACTCAAAATAATTAGGAAGCCTTGGAGAAAATGTTGCTTCAGACTGACATGATGGCTCAAGCCAGATCAAAATGATGATAATACAAGCGGATACAAAAGACAAGATACAATTTAAAACAGAACATGATGAAAGAGAGATATAAATTCAAGTAGAGGATGAAGAGAGAGAGAGAGAGAGAGAGAGAGAGAGAGAGAGAGAGAGAGAAAGAAAGAGAGAGAGAGAGAGAGAGAGAGAGAGAGACTGTGTGATTGAGAACAGGAAAGTGATTGTAACAGAGAGACATGGAGACTTCAAGAAGAGGATGAAGAGAGAGAGAGAGAGAGAGAAAGAAAAGAAAGAGAGAGAGAGAGAGAGAGAGAGAGAGACTGTGTGATTGAGAAAAGGAAAGTGATTGTAACAGAGAGACATGGAAACTGACAGGAAGGTGCAGAAAAAAACCAGACAGACGAGACTATAAGAGAATCAATGGGCACATATTCCTTCGTTCTTTAAAGGTAAAGCATTAACCAATAATATTGATTGCAAAGTGATGGCTTTTTTTACAACCATGTCAAAATAATACATGGTTTAGCAAGACATTAACGGTGTCCAACACATTTTTAAAAGAATGTATTTTAAGTGCTTATAAACTAACATAAAAGTGAAATGTTATCTAAAAAAATAATCCGATTCTTATGCAAGGGCTACCTACATATCTGCATAGCCATGATAGCGAGAGGAGAGTCTTGTGTTGTATTTATATACATGTACATGTCAATATATTGCTCAAATTGCCTAAAATGATACAGAAGTGTTTATTTGGGCGACTTATCGTTTCTTTGGCGTTTACATTTCAACCTCTCCATTTGCAGTTTGTAAGTTGTATCATCTTTGGTTAACTTTTCTTGCATCTGAATAACAAGATCTATAGTTGAAAGTAAAGCTTAGAAGTAGCTCTTAACATATAGATTATGTCTTGCTTTTCTCTTGCTGATCCTCCATTACACAATTATGTGCCTACCGCAGTGGCGTCACGAGAAGAGTGTTGGGGGTGACCACCAAATAAATTTATCTGTCAGCAAATTTAGAATTTTGAAAGGCTTGCAGAACGGGTGCCCTCATTTTTTTTAGTGCCTGTTGACCCCCACCTGTCTACGAAGTTGGTCCGACACCCCCCCCCCCCCCCCCCCCCCATAGTCCAGCGACGCCTCAGGACGCTCCTACTACTGGCCTAATTTCATAGACAATAATAACATCACGAATGCCAAAACTTTACTATATTTCTTATCATGTCAACGTTTAGGAAGTTACCCAAAGTCCAGTGGCAGTTCCATGCATCATTCATAATGCACGCGTGCATGCTGGCAGAGGGCATTTCCATGTTTTTCCCCAAGAACTACCCGAGAGAAATATGAGAGTATTTTGACATTTCCAAGCACTCAGGCGCACAAATCCATAGAGTAATCTGGCTATATTGCGATTCTCCTAGTGAAATTCTAATGGAAATATATACTATTTCCCTCATGTCTCTCCCTTCTTCGTAGCTTGGAATGATAAGCTCTCTTCTGATCGGCTTTGACGTTGCTAATATTTGTTCGAGATTCGTTTTGCCAAAAAACAAGGTTCCTTGGTTTAAACTTATTCCCATCGTGTTGTCTGTTCATCTACATTATTCCCGCACGTGCCTCGCCGGAAAGTGTGGGGGCGGTTCCTCGTTGTATAATCTTCTACTTCTTCCCCCCCCCCCTCTCAAGATTACTTATTGTTTCTTTCAGATGAAAATCAATCACATGTATTCTGAATTATGTATTTGGTATAATCAGCCTTGATGATTACTAGATCATAATGTTATTAGTGTAGTTTCTGATCATTTCTGAAATGCTCGATTGTTCAGAAATATTCGGTGCCTATGAGAGGAAAAGAGAATTTAATGATATTGAAACTTGGGCCACTCTTCTACTATAAGTCATATTAGAAGCTGCACGTGTATGTTCTTCTTTAAGGGGTGTAACCATTTGAAATAAATATAATCGTAACAAAAATGCGTTTTATATAGATCATCTTCTATACCCAATATCCTTTTTATTCTGGGTCTTGAAACCGGGAAGGGGCACATACCAACAACGTATGTTTCAGTTATCTGTTTTGTTCCAAACTTCGTCTTTAACAAGATCTCTATAGAGCCCATGTACATATATACTTTTGGCAAGTCCCCAGAAAATCTATTCGTCAAACTCCTTTGATTTTAGTTGATAAAAAGTAAGGGGCAAATACATGCATAAAACAGGCCATATTCAACGAGTCAAGTTTCATCAAAATTTCACTTCACTATACAAGAAATAAACATTGCATTTAACCTTATAGCATCAGTTCAGTCAAATATTTCCTGTTGCATAAGCCCCCGTGTTGCTGCATGTCTATGTACTTTCTTTGTCTTTATTTTCCAAGATTGGAAAAAGGATTTTAGACAAATTAAAATGCATGCATAAAGAGACCGCATACGGAGAAATCAACTTGAAACCAATCTAATTGTTGAAACAAATTACTTTCGGATTATGGAAGAAGTCACATTTTGTCTATCCATGTATCAATATACATCAACATGATCAATATCTCTTGATGCACAATGTATAATTTGTCCTAGCTTTCTTCTACCTCTCCGTTCCTCTTATACAAAACCTTATTCTTGTCTCGTCAATGCTCATGTAGTAGTTGGACGCCCACGTCCTGAAATATGACATTTGCATTAAAGCCCATTATTTAGATGCCGGAGTTAGCCGGCATGAAGGAGCGTTTATAAATTGAATTCCAATGCAGAGTGGGCGATGAGAGAATAGACATTTTCTCATTAAGGTACAAGCTCTAGGTAGTGGCGTAGCTACCATCAAAACCGGCACACCGGAGAGGGGAAGGGGTATAAAATAGGGCTACTGGTATCCCAATTCAGAGTTATCTTTTCTTGTGTATCAAAGCGATAAATGATCAAAAAGATCAATGATTACCAATCAGTGATGATTGATACCAACGTTATGCAAGAATAATGATAATAAAATGATAATAATGATTATTATTATTATAGAGAATAAACGTTTTGATGTGATTGTTTTTAGCAAAAGCGGAGGGGAAAATACACTCCTCAACGAATTATCATAGCATTTTTCTGCCTGGGATTGAACCCACGTATTAAGCCTGTGGTTATGAGGTGCCTGGGAGGTGCTGACGTTTCTAACCCCGTACCTCAGCTCATAAGCATTTGTAATTGGTGCGGGTATTACTGGTGAATAAATCAGCTATTATTTTCAATAATTTGGTGAATGACTCATTTATTTGAATGATATCATGAAAGTACCTGCACAAAAAATATG
>CM046847.1:30399291-30456791 GCA_025618425.1 Heliocidaris tuberculata
TCTGTCTTCGTGTGGGTAATGAGTTTTTCTACTTTTTACTTTCATCGTAATAGTGATCTAAGAAGCGTGTGTAAATATAGTGCGTGATAATATTCCTGGTCATACAGGATCTTAATGAGGTGTATTCATGACACCTGATCGCTTTATAGTCGACATGACCTAGAAACTTGGAAAAATTCTTTCCTTTAAAATTTGTCTTTTATATGGATTTGTGACCCGACGTGGTCTCCAAATAATTTCGGCTTTGTGGCCGAAAAAGCAACTTTGGGCATTTTGCATAATTTGCATAAATCCAAATGACTGCATGTATTAGTACATAATTATTTAAAAGCGCAAGACAACTTACCCACAATCTGCGCGCTGCATCCAACCCTAGCAGTGTTGTTAATCTTGTGTAATGCAACCTATGCTACAATACAATTCCCTGTTAGAACCTCCATTTATTGTATCACATGTTGTATTGCATAAGATGAGCAACACATTAGATTTTGATATGCAAATTATGCGAATTTCCCAAAGTTGATGTTTCTGCAAGAAAGTTGAAATAGCTCGGAGACCACATGGGGTCACAAATCCACTAAAACTTCAACGGAAAGAACTTTTCTAGGTACATAAAAGAATGGCAGATAGATTTGACATAAGGTCTCACCCATGTTTGTACAAATGGGAGAAAATATATCTGGCATTCATTTCATTAATATTACATCTAACTCTGATATAAAATGCAAGGCGAAAAGCTTTAGATTAAGTCTTTGTGTCAAGTTATTCTTCGAATATCATTAATTTCTCGTATCTCTGTGAATATTTCGTTGATGTCAGTTATATAAATAATAATGATAGTGATCATGCAGTCAGTTCTGATTATAATAACTCTCATAGTAAAAAGAATAATAATGATAATGAATTTATATTCATACTGATTAGATTATATTCTTCAAATAAAAAAAAACGAATGCCAGTCATTAATATGATGAAGCGTCTTTTCTATAAAGGGGACTTTGCAATATGGTTTCGAACACATGTTGTGAACACCCGCTGACGACAAGACTGAAGGGGGGGGGGGGCAGAGTGAAAGAGAGACGAGGGAGAGGTAGGAGAGAAAGAGAGAGAGAAAGAGAGAGAGAGAGAGAGAGAGAGAGAGAGGGAGAGAGAAAGAAGAAGAAGAAGAAGAAAAGAGGGAGGAAGATAGATAATGGGGAGGGAGGAGGAGAGAAAGAGGGAGGAAGAGGAGGGAGAGGAGGAGAGAAAAAAAATAGGGAGAGAGGCAGAACATTCCTCTACTCTCAATTTTTTACCATAATAATCGTAAACTTGGCTTTGTGCATACCACGAAAATCAAGTTTCCCTTTTAACTAGCACTCTCCTAGCTGGTACACACCACTTGCCTAGGGGGTTTTCCATACATACAGCATCCCCCTTCTCCCAATTGCTACTCTGAATTTTTCATTTATGATCATTTTGCACTACTTCGGGAATGCAGTCGAGAAATTCCCCCAGCCGATTTAATGGGTGATTCACTCATATAGCCAAGAGGAAAATGATTAACCAGCCAGTGTTTTCAGCCTTGTGTCAACCTAATCAACTTTCGATGAGGCATATTTTGGAATATCATCGCAGGGGAATTGGAGTGAAAGTATTTTCGAGAGCACATGCATGACTTCAGTGTAATGACAAGGTAGACTGGCGATAAGGCAATTTATAGTAGCAATTCAAAATATTTTTTGAGTATGTTTTTTTCATTCATAAAATAGAACGAGGAAAGGGGGAAATGGTGAAATAGATTAAGGAATGAGGAAGAGAAACAGAAAGAAAGAGAGAGACAGAGAGAGAAAGAGATAAAAATGAGAAAGGCAAAGGGATAAAGAGATAGAAAATAGGAAAGGAGAAATAGAGCGAGAGAGAGAGAGAGAGAGAGAGGGATAGACAGAGAGACAAAGAAAGAGACAGAGAATGGGAGACAGAAGAGAGATGCGTATTTAAAAAGTGTTAAATTATCTGAAATAAGAAGTAACATCAAAAGAAAAAATAATGTTCTGTAGAGAAATCCAACCAATAGAGTAATAACTAACCTCGTCTCTATGAGATTTTATAAGTCAGTGATATTGTCATATAATATTTAAAAAGTCTGAGATATAGAGGCAACGAAAACACACACACACCCACGCACGCACACACACACACACACACACAAGCACAAAAAAAAAAAACAACCTAGAACATGCCCCAAACATCTCGCAGATGACAAGCTTTTATCTTTGAAGCACCATAATCATCTCTTTCTAATTTGAATGAATAAAACATTTCCAAATTCAGGATGATGGATTGATACATATTTCTAACAATCAACTTGTAGATCATTTGTGTGATTTATTAGACATCCCCTCTTTTCCCTTGAAACCATGATTAAATTAGAAAACAATGCAGTAACATTGAAAATACCACCAGGCTACAAAACCGATCTTCCTGTATTTCATCAAACCTTCTCTTCATCGCCTCCAGCTATAATTTTCGGGATGATTTATCAGAAAACGCGATAGGAAGGAAAATGAAATCCATTATATGCCTCGAAGGTGTCCATGCATAAAATGTATCATTTTTCTCTTTAATCCACCATTTGCATGATGTATCTTAATGCATTATTTCAATCGCCTAAAGATTAAGAGCATCCCCCTGTCTTATTCTGTAGCGCTCACTTTGAAAATTTTCATTTTATAGCCTAACTTGCTTTAGAAACAAAGTTATTTAAACCAAATGTTAGCTTAAAGTAAAGTAAGTAAAGTAAAGTAAAGTAAGTAAAGTAAGTAAAGTTAAAGAAAGTATAATGCAATCTTTTTGGATTTTGTGTTGTGTGCAGTGAGCATCGATATTTGACAGGACAGTTTACCACTGTCCCCGATTCCCCTTAGATGAAGATTTATTAGAGCAAAGTCGCACGTGAAATCTTTCAGAAGAGAGAGAGAGAGAGAGAGGGGGGGGGGGGAGAGAGAGGGGGATAGCAAGAGAGAAAGTGAGAGAGGGCGAGAGAGAAAGAGAAAGAGAGAGATAGCGAGAGAGAAGAAAGATAGAGAGAGATATATATATATATATATATATATATATATATATATATATATAGCGGGAGAGAAAGAGAGAGAGAAAAAGGGGGGGGGGAGGAATATGATGAAGGATGGTGGTGGTGACAACATAGAAAAGAACAAGTGACTTACTTTTGAAGATTTAAACGTGCACAGACTACAAAAACAGTCTAAATGGAACAAAATAAGTTTTGAATCATCGTATCACATCAAACCAAAAAAGGAGCTCATATCAGCAACAGAAAAAACCCCGCATCAAACCATCATAGAAGATGAAAAAATGAAAGAAAAAGAGAAAGAGTAAGAGAGACCCAGGTGAAAGACAATTTTCCTCCGAATCAAATCAATAATTATCCAATCACCACCGGGTTGTATGAAGCTTGTTTTTCTCATCCTATCACCATCAAATCGATTCGGCTCGTCGTTACTGCCATCGCAAAATAAACCAAAGAAAATGTTTGGAGGGTGCTGCATTAAGATATTGATGAGCAATTGTCGGATGATTGGTTTTCCATGGAAACATAATTGAATAAGGTAACGCCGTTTTGAAAACGAATTTTAAACTGTTTTCGGGATGGGTAATAAATAAGTCGAGCAAGGGTACTAAGCTAGGAACGTGCATTTTTTTGTTGTTGACATTTTTGACGTAAAATATTTTGGGATACACGTCCAAGAATTGATTATCGCTTCAAGGATGAAGTTCTAATAGAATTATGGAAAATTTTATGATCAATCATTACATTAATGTCAGAGAACATATTGAGAATATAGTACTGTTCGATGAATAATGAAAATTATGTTGTTTTCAACCGAGGACAAATCCATGTTAAACATTCAATGTTCATGTTTTTGCTGAAATTAGATTGAAGAAAGTCACATTCCAAGAAATCTAATTAGGGTTCTTCAATCTGATTTGAGGTTTGAAAATTTACCGCTAATGATTATGATGGGCGATATATAAGTTAGATTTAAATGGGCTTTAAGTGAATTTATTACAAACTTAAGCTTTGTAAAGAATAGTCAATCTGAAGCTTTTCTAAAATCAAGTTTGCATATTCACCCTGTATTTTTGAATAGCCAATTAAATAAAAAACAACAACAAACATTTGTTTCCTTCCTGTCATTCAAATCACAATAACATAAAATAGTACAATATTTTTTTAAATTTTAGCATGGCGACCGGGGGGGGGGGGGGGTGTTGCTTTTTGTTTAAATACAGCTTTACAAGACGAAAAATGCAAACACAAGCAAGAGTGGAAATGAAGAGATTACATGAAACGTATAATAGTGTTTGAATTATGGCATGATGAAACTGTAAAATAATTTAAAATGGGAGGAGCTGAGGAAGATTCAAACACAAATAAGAGTAAAAATCAAGAGTGAGGGAGAGAGAGAGAGAGAGAGAGAGAGAGAGAAAGAGATATATAAAAGAAAGAGGAAACCGACGGGAAATGTGAGGTTAAATTGGGATGCCTCATAATAAAAAGAGGCCATAAGGTATACAACCACATAGATTTCTGTTACAAATCAAATAGAAAAGCAGTAATTGCAAGCCCGTGGTGTAGTGCTTTCATGTCATTGTGAAGGTTTGCACAGCTGAATTTATACATGTGAGATATTACTTGGCAGGAAGTGTACATAAATGATGCATTCCTCCACATCCCGCTCCATCTTAGTATCAGTGGTATTTGTAAGGCTTAAAGAGCAGACGGCTGAGCATTTCCCTCGTTCCTATACCGGTGCATTATCCATTGTTTGGGTTGTACATTTCAGGGATAGTTCGACCCCAAATAGAATGGACCTTGATGCGGGGATGTTGGTAGATGTAAGTGGCTTTTTGTTTGTGTTGTCTAAGAGGAGGAGGAGGAGGAGGAGGAGGAGGTAGGGGGTAAAGATGGCTTCCGTTTCGGTTTCTTTGCTCGGAAATGTCAGAGGATGCATTCCGAAAGAGTCCCAAAGGTTCCGATTTGATGGAGACAAGAACCCAACAGACGCGACAGTTTTAGGCAATAGATGGAGGAGAGAGACGGAGAGAGAGAGAGAATGAGGAGAGGAGTCAGGGGATGGATGAGGATGAAAGAGGGGTTGGATGATATAGGTATAGGGGAGGAGAGGTGATGGGAGAATCGACTGGAAGAAAATGAAATGGAATGAGATGGAATACTTTTTGAGATGACAATATTGGACAAGATTTTTGGGGTAAAGGTGGGGGCCGGATATGGGCGATGGATGAGGATGGAAAAGGGGTGTTTAAGATCGATGTAAAGGAGGAGAGGGGGTACATGGGAGGATTGACGGGAGGAAAAAAACATGATGGAGAGGAGGGAAGAGGAATGGAACACGAGGTCATGATTTTTTTGAAAAGATGGAATTCATTCTGAGCTGACATTATTGGATGAGATTTTAGTAAGGTTTGTTTTGTTTTTTGTTTGTGTGTGTGTGTGTGGGGGGGGGGGTAAAGATGGGGGTTGGTATGAGCAATGGATGGGACTGGAAGAGGGGTTGGATGATAGGGGTAAGGAAGGAGAGGATGGGAGGATTGATGGGAAGGAAAAGAACATAATGAAGAGGATCGAGGGAAAGAGGATGGGAACACAAGGTCATGATTTTTTGACAGAGATGGAACACTTTCTCAGCGAGATGACAATATTGGGCAAGATTTTGAGAAAAAGATGGGGATGGAGAGACGGCCGGGTGATAGACGAAGATGATGGGATAGATGAAGGATAGGAAAGACTGGTAGGAGGAAGAGATACTGAAGAGATTAATAGGTGGAGTGTCTTGCTTGTTTGAGAATGGAACTTAGAAGGGGTAAGAAGACGAGACGAGATGCAAGGATTGAGGATCTGAGACAAAAATTGATAGAAATAGCGTATTAAACATAAGGTAAGCACTACCAATCAATGAAAAACAAAACAAACATTGTTGCAGAATAATTTTCTATGACTAAAACAGAAATGAAAGATAGGAGATGTGAGGAGAATTTATTCTAAAAAAAGATTAAAGGCTATGAGGCAGGGGCTGAGGGACTGCAGCCCCCTGAGCATGTTGAAATCCACAATATTCGGGCAGCAAAGTGGTCTATTTGTGATGTTTGTAATTTTCATATCTAACTTAGATATATTGTGATGACAAAGTTATACAATAAAAGTGTCAGAATTTTGCTTGCTCAATCGCTTCGCTTGCTCGAAACTAGAAGTTTATATTTGGACAAGAGAAAGGCAGCCCCCAGACGAAATCGCTCCCATAGAGAAACATAATTCTTTAAAGGGAGATAGATACGGAGAGAAAGCGAAAAGAAGAGAAAGAGAGAAAGAGACAGACAGACAGAGACAGGGAGAGAGAGAGAGAGAGAGAGAGAGAGAGAGAGAGAGAGGGGAGGGCGGGGGAATTGAATAAAAATAATGATACGGTATATCGTTTGACTTGACACTTTTGACTGATAGGTCATCTAATTACGCTATGATTGATAGATCAGTGATTATGATAGACGATTGATGAATCGTTTGCTTAGTATGAAGTATAATATCAATGTTAGCCACGCATTAATGGATTGAGCGAGAGCCGATCTAACTTAATTTATGATCGAAATGTCACGACACCCGTGTGCACATACATGTACTTCAACTCAAGTTTGCACACATTATGGCAATAGCTTTTAGGCATGCGCGATGTGTATATGAATAACTTAAACACTTTGTTAGGTAAATCATTCAAGTTTACATTATCACCTGAGAAACTGAAGGGAGCGAAGTATGTTTAATATAAAATGATACCCAATAATGGTTCAAACAGGAAATATAACTTTGCCCTGGTTCAAGAGCTAAAGCTATCAAATGTGTGTGCAGGCAAATGCTTCTTCTCTTGATGCTTGTAGGTCTATATACATGTACATCCTGTCTCCTTTAGCATTAATATAGGAAACTGTTAACATCAGACATCTGAAATAGAAAAATTCTTGTTCTGTGAATTTCATTTTCATGTTGACAAACTATGGTTTTACAGGCTGAGTGCGGGAAGGGGGGGGGGGGCGTGGGACAAGACCAATATGTTGCTGCTAGAGAGCTTATATAGTGGTCGGAAAAAAAAAGTAATGAATGAAATATACTGAAAGAGAGAACATGATTATTGTCAGTTATATGTTTATTAATTTGTTGCGGAAAGGACTGACACATGCATAATTACTTGTGATATTTGAAATGATTCATTAAAACAAAATTGTTAGTACTGATTTTATGCAAGCAGACAGGTCAAAATGAATCCATATCCAACTGTATACATAATATTTCGAACGTGACAATATAATACACAGCCACGCATATAGTGAACAACTAGATCAATAAATGGTGTCATTCTCATAATATTACTTTGATGAATGTAGTCTATATAACCAGCTGTTTCCATTCCAACAGACAGCTTGCTTGTGGGAAAGGTCGAGGACTTCTTTTCAAAGTCGGTGTTATGGTGGCCTGCATTAAACAAAAGAGAAGGGAATTAATTGAGGGAAAGAGAACAGCTTAAAGAAGAAGAAGAAGGAGGGGGGGGGGGGGAGAAGAAGAAGAAGAAAAAAAAGATTGATTGAGATTATTGATATTTCATTCATTGGTGTTTCACATATATTTTATACGTGTAGCTAATAAACAAACGAAATTTACCTTTGAATTGTGCAGCCAACAGTGATTCAATACAGAACTTCAAATACTGAATTAAAAAAACAACAACAAACAAACAAACAAAAAACCAAAAAAAACACAAAAAACAAATAAACAAACAAACAAACAAAACAAAAACGGTTCTCTTTAACGTCCAATCTCAAGGTCTACTGCATGCTAGGGAACCCCTTCATTGTCAAATGTACATGATTTATGATATCACACTGTCTCAACACTGCTCTATTATTTTTAGATCAGGAATCTTAAACACAATTAAAAATCCATTCACGCATGCACAAATCATACATTATAGACCGATGGAGTAGCCAGAAGTTGAAAATTTGGAGGGGACGGGGCTCATGCTGCTTACCGCAATTTTGTTTGTAATTCTTTTTACTGTCCGTTCTCATTTTTAAGGGCGTTTGTGTGTGTGTGTGGGGGGGGGGGGGGGCCGCCTTTAAACAGCCTTCATCGCTCCTGCCCAAACGTTTGTGTCTCAAAATCAACCCTGTAGATTTTCCTCCTTGCTAGCTGCACCCATCTATAGCAGCAAAGGGGTTAACGCCTCTCCCTCCTCTGCACCCGTCTTCATTTTACACTATGCCCACGCACGCGTCTCATTATCCCGGTATACAAGATTAATACTGGCAATCTCTAGAGTCAGATAAGAGACAAACAGAGTGACATTCAGAGAGGGTGAATTTGATATTTTCCTATCCTCCACTACTTGGAAATAGTTGCACATGAAATGAATTGATAAGTATTGTTAAGGGAGCAGAGGAGGGCTGAAAAAGGGGGGCGTGTGGGATGAAGATTCGTGTCGCTCCCGCTCATCCCAAGAAGCGACTGTGAAAGCAAAATGATATTTGAATGTATATAGGAAAGGAAATCTCACGTTTAAAATGGTCACTGCCTGCATGGCTTGAGCTCATCAAACTGAGGCAGAAAATAGACAACATACACTACGTCAAAACATGAAGAATCATGATAATATTCCGTACTTGTGCAGCGCATATCACAATATGACAATGTTCCTATGCGTTTCCAAAGAGCTTGGGAAATTATTACCCCGGCTTTAACATTTGAAAGAACAATCCTGCCAGGTACCCATTTTACCTGATCCGGGTTCAGTGTGTCAAATGTAGATTTTCTGGCCAAAGAACGTTAGTGATGTTGGCAGGGACTCGATCCCCGTATCTTGTGAGCCACAGTCCGGTGACTTATCCACTAGACCACAACACCTCTATAAATTATAACCCTGTTACATATAGCTGGATAGGCCATCCCTATATTATGTATTCAATATGTATCTAATCATGTATTCAGTTATGCTTTAAAATATGTATCCCATGGTGCATTCAACAAATAAAATTATGTATTATGTATGAGATCTGGGGCCCGTTGCACAAAACTTGCGTTTGAACACAACTCAGAAAAATCAAACGCAACTTTGTTTTCAGCCAATCAGGAGTGCGCATTTAGGACTTGCGTTTGATTTTTATGAGTTGCGATTAAACGCAAGTTTTGTGCAACGGGCCCCATGTACCCATGCCTGAAAAAAAAATGTGTATTCAAAATATGATGCAGAAACCAATAAATCAAATCTTATCAAATTGAATAAAATAAAATCAAAGTTATCTTAATAGCTGTATCTAATGAAAGAGGTATTATTCCTTGTAAATTAGTGGCGAACATTTAAGAGATATCACCAATACCAGGTTAATATTGAACAGTTTTCTTCTCATAATCAGTATGAGAGGATGATTGTGCCAACTGTTTTTTTTCCAGACCCATAAAAGAGATGCATGAAAAGTAAGCTTAGCTTGCGTTTCGGAGGCGCCATGAAACGCTTGAGAGAGAAAGTTCTGCTTAGGCCTTGGTTTCACACTCCTATAATGTAATTAGAGCATGCAAATTACAAGATGAATCGCTTGCCGAGGTAAAACCTGCGATCAAGCCATCATGGATTAGACAACAGAGGCCAAGTTTTGTATTTTTAAAGATGATCTAGCAAACACCCACCTGACTTATAAAAGTAAAATTATCTGTGAGTATACGGCCTGGATAATGGTCGACCTCTGACATGTTTTCTTCACCATACATTTGTGTTGTACATGTTGTAAGTCAGATTTAAGAACAGCGCGATACTATATCCCAAAGTTGTCTACTTTTTTCACCATCTCCTTTCTCCACACCCCTTGGCAAAGGTTGACTGTTCCGCCCCCCAGAGTTGAAAGAAGAAAGGATACTCCATCAAGATTCAATGTAAACTAACACTATCTAATTGGACTCGACTTGTCAGGTTATTCATGAGTAAATGTACTTGATATTTGGCGGAGAGCTCTTGCCAATAATTGTAGAGCTTCCCTAAAGGTTGGGGGTTGCCCTCAGAGCTAATGGGTATATTCTTAGTGTCGGCTAGGTTCCAGCATTATTATTCTTTTCTGTGACTGTTCTCCTCTCTCCTTTTTCCCCTTCTACTGTTCAGGTTAATTTCTTATTCAACTAGAAGGAAAGTCACCTTTTCTTGATCAAATTGGAAAGGCTGCATGAATGGTTTGAACATTTGTCACAAGATTGTCTGATTTGTTTAGACTTTGTTTTCCCTTTTACTATTGTATTCCCAGTGTCGCCTACATGCACGACGTTATTCTCTTCTCTTCTCCCCATCTCCCTCTTTCTCTCTTTCTCTCCCCCTCTCTCTCTCTCTTAATTTCGCTGTCAATGTTTCAATTAATCTATTATTCAATTATAATCCTCAAGGAAGATATGTTTTCTTGATGATTTTAGAAAGAGCATTGTTATATTGTTTCAATGTGCTTTGTTGAGAACTCGAGACGTTGTTTTCCCCTTTAACTATAAGACGCATCTTCTCTTGCAGTTTATCTCCTTTCTTCTATCTCCGATCTTCTTCGACATGTTCGCTGTCTAGATTAAAATATGTTAAATTAGTTCACGTAGAGGCTAGATTGTCTCACGCAAGAAATGCATCACTCCTCAATGTTCTCGATGCATTTGAAATGGTCAATATTAGATTATACCGCATGGGATATGTACTCTCCTAATGTTATCGGTGTATCATTTCGTTCATCAATCTATTTCTATCTCTCCTTTTATTTGTTCAAGATCATTTCAAGCTGCAAGTGCAGACTTATGAAACGAACTTCCGATACAACTAATGATGTGAAGAATACTCAGCTAACTTAAATCCTATTTTTCATGTATAAATTTTAAGTAGATTCATTATTTATGAACTGTGGATATTTATGTATATATTTTCCCCCTGAGATCAACAAGGGCATGAAGGGTGTTAACTCTGTGTAAAAATATGATTTAACGCCCTTCTGGCTTTCAACATGAGAATTTGTAATGATTCATGAACTCGGCATGCCTATAGGCCTACACTAACAAGTATAGTATCTTCAATTCACACACTCACAAAAGAAACGAATATAAAATGTAGTTTGTCGGAGCAAAACGTGATTCGTTGCATTAAAAAAAAAATACTGATATTTATATTTCAAATGATATATATGCAGGACAGAATTTTCAATTATTGAAATACTATATAGCAATAAACAACATTTAACAGCAGAGATGACGCTCTTGGTAAAAACCTAGTAACCAGATCGATATACATCATGATCAATATTTAGGTAATATTAGCCAATGAACACAGAACATGATTTGCATCAAAACAAAAATATAAGACTAGCTCTATACGAGGCAGCAGCTGCATAATTCTCTTTTTATACTATACGGAGACAAGTAATGTATTAGATGTGGCAGGTGAAATGAAAAGGAAAGCTCTTAAATAAACAGATCCATGTTCATTTGTGTTTATTCCAATAACATCATTTAAAGGTACTTTATCGGAAATGATCTGATGTAGATATCAATCCAAGTCACTCGAATGTGTTTAAGATGTAACTTAAGATAACCAAGGACACGTGACCGAATAATATGATAATAATATGGTTTTATTTAACCTGGGTAGCCTCATTGGTCTTGATACTGCTCCTGCTGAGGGTCTTGTAAGTATTATTGCCTAATCATTATCAGGTTACCATTTATTACAACTTGGTCAAGAGGAACAAATGCTGGTAAACACCTATGTCCAATTAAGAATTTGAGCACCGAGCAATGATCGAACCTAGGACCTCTCTTATAAGAATAAACAACCTCCACCAATACACCTCGGCTCTCATTTATTTACCAAATGAGAATTAAAGAAAAGAAATTATTGGATTTATAGGAATAACTAAATCAAGTTTCAAGGCGAGTTTTTACCAAATACATACACAGAAAACAGAGGAGGGAAATGCCTCTTTTATTAATATATCCACAATAATCGTTGCTTTAAACATTTCATTATACCTTTCCAGCATTTCCTAAAGGGATTTATGCTCAGTGCCACAACAGAACGTGATAAATTTTCATTACACCTTCGAAAATGAAGGTTGCTCGGCCTCATAAGAGGTAAAGGTTTGCGTTGTAAAAAATATCTGCACATCTGTGAAATACCTTACTGTTAACATGGGAGGGATATGAATATGACAATCCTGATGCATGAGGGCAATTGAGATTAAGGATTTTAAAATCTTTGATGAAGGGCCAAACGTATCCACAAACAAAGGCTAAATTAGCAAAATTAGTATACGTGACCATCTTCATATATTGAAGACTTGGAAATAGTTGCACATGAAATGAATTGATAAGTATTGTTAAGGGAGAGAAAGGGAGAGAGAGGGAGAGAGAGAGAGAGAGAGAGAGAGAAAGGTAGATAGATAGATAGAGACGCAGGCAGACAGAGAGGGGAGGCAGAGAGAGAGAGAGAGAGAGAGAGAGAGAGAGAGAGAGAGAGAGAGAGAGGGAGAGAGCAGGCGGTGTGATTCCTGTAGGTGCTGATGCGAGATAAATGTTATTGTTGGATGTAAAGTGATATGTATATATGCATTGCATCAAGGAAAGCTCTCATAATACCTTACCTCAGTCGGCCATTTAAAGGGTACATCGACAAAAGAAAGCACATTAATACTTTATTTACACATATTAAAAGAATGAGTATATACATTATATATATATATATATATATATACGATCTTACACTCATCGGTCGCAAAAATCAAGCGAAATTTGAAAATGACTGTGTTTTGAAGAAACGGGCATAGAATCAAAATTACTTAACCAAATTCAATGATCTTGGTATCATTTTCTTTGGTAGAAGATGCTTTATCCAATGATGTAAAAAAAATTGTATACTTTTTGAAGGCAAAGTACTTAAGTACTAAAAATCCGCCGTTCCGATTTTTTTGGGACACTCGGGTATATATATATATATATATATATATATGTTTGAGAGAGAGAGAGAGGGAGAGAGAGAGGGAGAGAGAGAGAGAGAGAGAGAGAGATAAAAAGGGGGGGGGGGTACATGAAAAGAAAGAAAGACCGAGAAGGAGACCTATACAAAACATTATCCCCCCAAATTCCCAGAATTATAGCATGACCAAAACAGTTCAGTGAAAAACGTTTGTAGGAAAACTCAACGGAATAAAATATACATCTTAAATTGAAAATGAAAAGAATTGTTCAGAGGAAGAAGAGGAGGAGGATGATGATACTGAATCTGTGTAACCATGGTTACGCGTGTTATTGATCATTAGTACTACTGCGTCCTCCTACTTTAACGTCCACATACATCTTGGAAGACAGTTCAAGAAAAACTAGCAAAACGCTACTTAGATTCAATTTTCCTTCTCGGAAAGGTTTCCAGGTTAAGGAGTAACTAGCGTGCTAGAAATAAAGACAATCATGAAAACTTTCTGTTTGCTGAGGAACGTTATTACGATATAACATTGATTCCCATCATGGGCGTATAATCAGGGGGGACAGGGGGACATGTCCCCCCACCTTTTTGAAGATAGGCCAATGTCCCCCCCCCCCACCTTTTTGAATAACCTTTTTTTTTTTTTTTTTTTTTTTTGCTTGTCAGAAAATTTTCAAAAAAAAGTTAAATCATGTGGTGTCCCCCCCCCGAATTTCAAAATGGATTTGCGCAACTGATTCCCATGGCAACCTGTCTGCCGTAATTCTTCTATTTTCTCATCATGTTCTTATAACCCAACAATTTGGGGTTGATTTCCATAAGGGATGTATCCAATTATATGCGGCAAAAAATCTAGTTCAAAAAAGGGATTCTCCTTCTTGGTGCCAAGTTATCAAAATATGCTCATGCCATGTACTTAGTATTTGGTGTTTGTACTGTATCATATTAGGAATCAACAAATTCTTGTTGTCAAAACGTGTCAAATCCTACAAATATCTTATTTTATTCAATGTAGATTCCTATTGCAGCTCTGTATTTGTTGATAACCGATATTGGATGAATGTAAGATTGATGATATGACCCAGCTATATTATGTTAATCAGTCTCTTGTATTTTTCTTTGTATTGCAGTAACTCCATTGATTTCCTTTTCCCTTTTCTTTTACCTTTGTTCATGTACATTAATTTCGACCCATATAATGTGTATGTTTATATTGTACCCTATCATTATTACACATATTTGTATCACCAGTGGAAGAAGAATTTCAAAAATGTGGGCAATAAATGCATACTTATAATTAGTCTTAATATATATATATATATATATATATATAATGAATATATATACTTTGTTCAAATTTCCGAGATAAATATTGTTGGTGAGAAGCTTAACTGGAAACTCGAACAAGGGAAATTTGGTTTGCACATATGAGAAAATAAAGATAACAACATCAGAATATCAGACCAACAAGTATTCATCAAACATATATATCATGTTAAAAGTTAGGTCTGTGTGACTTTCATAAACAAAAACACACCCTAAAACTACCTTTTCTTTTCGGTTTACAGATTTTTACAAGAAAATGTCTTGATTCGCTCCCGGCATTTCCTCAAAAAAGGTGAACCTAGTCTTGAAGTGAGAGAGAAGCCAGACGGAGACCTTAATTTATCGCAGTCTAGTAAATCTGGCATTGCAACTGCCTTGTACACAGACATATCACGTGTCTCAGTTAACAAGTAATATGAGCATGTCTTTTTAAACTTGGTAACAATATCGTGTCCTTCTAATGCCCTGATCACACCACAAGACCGTTGCACAAAACTTGCTAAAAACTTGCGTTTAATCGCAACTCCTAAAAATCAAACGCAAGTCCTTAATGCGCTCTTCTGATTGGCTGAAAATAAAGTTGCGTTTGATTTTCCTGAGTTGCGTTCAAACGAAAGTTTTGTGCAACGGGCCCCTGACCGACTACAGACCCCAAATGGCCAAGAATAGGTCGGTATGCATGGAGTCGGTATAATGGAGTGGGTTTGGCGGTGTGATTTGAGGTATAACTCATCATGTAGATGTATTTTGAATGAATGACATGTAATTATTGCTTCAGAATAGCCCAAGGCCATGGAATACCCCAAGGTCATGTGATAAGATTGTTTTAAATCAAATAGGAAAGGTACTGATCACCATCTAACTTGACATGATTCTCATTCCTTTTGTCCTATGTGAGCATGATCGGGTTAAGAGTGAGCATTTTGTCCGTCCGTGACACAAAATATATCTTATCATAGAATTAATCGAAAGACTATCACTGCCATGAAATACATCGAAAGTTACTAGAAATTTGGTTCTTTAAAGGATTCCAAGGTGCCAGAGTTGTTCGACCAAACTATTTTTGAGCAGGGCTGTTGTAAATAAAAAAATGACACTTTTAGCAAAATTTCCATCTGTGATGCACATATTTCACATCTTTTTTGAAATTCCAAATGTCTGATAGGGAATAAAATTTATCTGATTAACATTTGCAAGTGAAAGTACTATATAGACAATATCATGTTGTTCTGATATTAATAGAAAAAGAGTAATGAGAAGTCACACAAAATTTCTATCTCCCACTCTAAGAAATGGAGCATTTTATTGCTTCTCATTGAAATAAGTTACCATGACAACCAAATTTTATCATTTTTCAGTACACCTAGTGATACACTCGAAAATAAATCATAAAGCAATCCATCACATCTAATCATTTATTTTTACAAGCCGCTTCTAACTTGGAAACATCCGCCCGTGACGCGAACTGATCACACTCATCATGCTCAAGTCATGTCTATTGGAAAGAGAAGAAGAAGAAGGAGAAGAAGAAGGAAGAAGAAGGAGAAGAAGAAGAAGAAGAAGAAGAAGAAGAAGAAGAAGAAGAAGAAGAAGAAGAAGAAGAAGAAGAAGAAGAAGAAGAAGAAGAAAAAGAAGAAGAAGAAAAAAAAAAGGAGAAAAAGGAGAGGAAGGAGAAGAAGAAGGAGAAGGAGAAGAAGAAGAAGAAGAAACAGAAGAAGAAGAAGAAGGAGAAAATAAGAAGGAGAAGAAGAAGGAGAAGAAAGAGAAGAAGAAGAAAAAGAAGAAGGAGAGGAAAAAGAAGAAAAAAAAGGAGAAGAAGAAGAAGAAGAAGAAGAAGAAGAAGAAGAAGAAGAAGAAGAAGAAGAAGAAGAAGAAGAAAGAGGAGGAGGAGAACAAGAAGAAGAAGGCGGAGAAAAAGATAAAGAAAGAAGAAAATGAATAGCGCTTTTTAATATCATGAAATGACTAATCTTTTCGTTTATTCGGTTTAGCCATTGTGCATGTGCAATGTAAATTTCGCCCAAGCCTTCGATAGCAATGTAGGAAAGATAGAGATCATTAACTAAATCAAAACAAAAAGATATAAGTTGGGGAGAGTGAGGTGAGCCGAGCCACAGGATTAAGTTGCTAGGAAACGTCAATGTTAACGTTTGATTGCAAAGAAATATATGTAGTGCATGTCTTATGTTAGATGAAGATATCTATAATTTGCCATGCTTGCTAAAATTTCAACAGAATTGCAGTATTTCATCACTGCCTCAAATAATACAAATTTAAGGATTTCTCCATTATGAAAACATAATAAAAGTATAATTGCATTACAGCACTTTTGTTGTTTTCCATCAGCAGAGGTTAGAGGTATGCCAGTAATAATTTATTCGTGTGTTTAAGAATGAAGATGTTAAGTAGAATAATATTAAACCCCTCTAGCTCTCTGCAAAATATTCATAGCTGCTTTATTAGGGAAATTCCCTTGCTCGAAGTAGTCTGAAGATACAGACCCTTGACACACCTTGTTAAAACTATGATGGCACCACCGCGAGTATATACTTGTTTACATTATTTATGAAGGCATTATAGGCATAATATTGTAATATTTTAACGTCATTTCTACTGCAATAATAAACCAACTTGCGAATAAAATTCACTATTCCTATTATCAAGGACAAATCTATTGTAGTTGTTATCACTCGAAATACATGTACCGATAAGAAATAAAACCGTTCTTATTACACAAACGTATTTATATTACACAATAAATAGAACCGACAATTTATATGTGATGAAGAATATAAGCCTTTGTGACAAAAAAATCATGAAAATTGTTGAGAGTAATTGGTACTGTTTTGGAACTCTACAAAAATCACGTCCATTTTAGAAGCCCCAGGTAAAAAAAAAAAAAAAAAAAGAAGAAGTTCCTGTCTTAATCTTAATCCTAAATATACAATTAGGGTGTTTCTTTTGCCATTGGCGCCAAATAGGCTCACACGAGCGCCTTATCGACGAGACACGACTACTGCATGGTGTCTGCTGTATTGTAGACTACAAGTCATTTTCACCCGTAGGTGTATGAAATTTAAAACTAAAAGCCGTTAATCAGCTCACTACCTCGTGGGAGTTTGCATACTAGACTGACGTTCAACAGCTATGTTGATTTCTCCACGGTCCCGACATACTGTGTACCCCCTTCATAATATTGGACACCCACCCGCAGTAGATCCTCGGCAAACATGGTAATGAGAATATTACAGCGTTCCCACTTAGCTGATTTTAGTCGCGAGATATGGCGAGTGTCTCACGAGCTTAACTCGTGTGCAACTCACTCGGGAGATTTCTTGTTGTATGAGTTTTTTTTTTTTTTTTTTTTTTTTTTTAGTGTTCTACGAGCCAACATCGACTTTACAACGATATTTGTACGAGATACCCGAGTGTGGTATCGAGTGCGTTCCGAGTAACGATGATCTATGTACGAATTGTATCGATCTTCCCGCGAGTTATCACGATCTTTTTACGAGCTTTGTACGATTTGTGTATGAGTCCCGTACGACTGAGATAAGAAATATCTCAGCGGATGACGACGCGCAAGACCGGGCTGGCATCATCACGTGATCAGACTGCAATTGTGCACTACTCGGAATAGGCTCACACTCGGGAGAGGCTCATGTACAAAACGCATTGTCACACGCCAGACCCCTTCTTAACTCGCGCCAACCCTCGTGCACAACTCCAGGTAACTCGTAATAAAATCGTAGTGCTCGTTCTCAACTCTTGGAAGCTCGTACAATAGTCCAGTTAACTCTAAAGTGGCGAGTAACCGTGCGACTTAGGAAGAGTTCATCACGAGCACAGTACGACCAATGGGAGCATATGATAAGTTCAAACGAGTTCAAGACAAGTTGCACAGAGTTGGTCAAAATCTTAAACATGTTCATAATTTCTCTCCGAGTTACGCCGAGTCGCGCTTAGCAGTCAGACCCAACTTTGAATTTAACCAAGTTAACTCGCCACAACTCGCCATAAGGGTCGACTACAACTCTGCTAGTGGGAACACTGCTCATCATCAAAACATTAAGAGAAGCTAAAAATACACCAAAAATGTATGGAAGGTCAGTACAAAATTTAAGCTATCAGTTGTCAATAAAAATGCAATTTCAAACTATTTACCAATAGGCTGATATAAAGTGAGATATATAGATATAGACTCAGAGACTCATTTCTTAACCCTGTCGCAAACATGTTTGTGTCCTTAATGCACTCAAAGTATACATTTATACAATAGCGATGTCCAGGAAACTTACCCTGCCCTATACGTGCCTGGTATATCTTTAACAATGGAAGTCCCCTAAGGTTTTTTTCTTTGCAATTTGATGAAATTATGATATATACAAAGAGCCAAAATTCTTCTACATTTGTATTTGCTGCGAACAGCTGCTCAACGCAAGTGTAAAATGTACCCGAAGCAAACAGGAATAAAAACGGAAATACAATAACTGAAAATCAATCTCAGAAGGATAGATAATACAATAAACAGTTTCCAAAACTTGGGATTTCATGTTTCAAAGAAGAACCCCAGGAAAACAGCAACAGGTGCAGCCTTGCCCTAACCTGCTTATGTTACCATGGCAACTGTCGATATTAAACCTTAGTTAAGGATGCATGGGAGAAAAATGAGATATACAATTCATGCTCCAAGGATCAAATCCAAGTGCTTTTGTGTTTGATTTGGTATCGAATCCAGGGATGATTTCGAATTCATCCGCAGATAACAGACAAAAACCATTCTATTTCCTTCTTCTCATCCATAAAGACCCCTCTCTCCCGGTTCTCTCAGCTCAAATCAGCTCTCTGGGATGTTTCTTTCTCCTTAATGACCTGGAATATCGTGACTCTTTCCCTCTAGCATCCATGCAGGTCTCCCACACGCTATCATTCATTTCAACCCAAGAGCATCCTGAATAGGACTTCCTATAACTAAGTATTCAAGGGAACTGTTGCTATACGTTTAACATCAACCCTCTGTGGACGTAACCCTTCTCTGGATCTATAGCACGTTTGCAATTCTACTCAGCAAAATCCATGCAGTGTCAAGACAGACTTTAGTGAGCATAATCCACTGCAGGATTAGAAGACTCGTTTGGGGTTACACAGAAATAAGGCTGGCTGCTCATTTTCAAACAAAATACATGAATATAAGAAAATTGTGCTGTGAAATTACAATCTAGCTGAGATTAGAATATTGATATTTCAGTAAGAAATTACTTTACTTTCCAGCAAAATACCCTGTTGTGTGTATTCAGATCCCCCACCTCACACTTTTAGAATCATAATAAACACCTGAAATTGCTTTCAAATCCATTTTAATGATTTTCATAAGCCTTTCATTAAGTTGGGCTGAAAAAAAATAACTTGTGAAGGAAAAAAAAAACGTATAGAGAGAAAAAAACATGTAGATATACATTTAGGCAAGGTATCTTCAGCTGTAAAAACAAAAAATGAAATAAACAACAAAGTAAACGAGAAGAAGGGATTGAAAATAGCAAAATAGAAAGATCGAGAGAGATAGAGATAGATAGATAGAGAGAGAGAGAGAGAGAGAGAGAGAGATAGGGTGAAAGAGAGAAAGAAAGAGAGAAAGAAAGAGAGAAAGAGAGAGAGGGGGGGGGGGAGAGATAGAGATTAAGGGTGAGTGAGAAAGAAAGAAAAAAGAGAGATATAGGGAGAGGTATAGGAAGATAGGTGTATGGAAGTATATAAAGAAAGAAACAAAGCGAGAGAGATAATAATGCGTACTTCAAATCTTCGTTAGATGTTAACACATTGTACCAAATGGAGATAAATATCAGTATGATATAAGTACAATCTTGATTGTATATTTTATGGCTTCAGAAACAGCATCAATACCTTCACAAATTCAAACCTCAATTCCCAATCAATCCTGTGGTGTAGACTATGTAAAATAAGAGCATGCTTCCAAAGATCTTATTCAGCTTCTTTGAATACAATGGTGTTCTTGATTACGTTCTCAAGGTAATGTGTAATTAGTGCTGCCTCAGGGATTCGAACCTCACACTGCATACCACAAAGTACGGGGTTCGAATCCCTGCCGAAGCACTAATGTTCTTTGGCAAGACATTAATCTACATTTGCCACACACCACTAGGTGAGGTAAATGGGTTCCTGGCAGAATTTAATTCTTTAAAATGCTTGAGTGCTGTACTGGAACACCAGGAGTGGTAATGTGCCAGACATGAGCGATATACAAGAACCCACTATTATTATCATTGGATAAAATATTATGGAATATGTAAAAATAGTATTTGTATTCCCATTTTCTTTAAAATGTTGTAACCTTACTGGAAATATCATACTGAACAATATTCTTGCACTGCTAGCAATATAATTCTAATGAGAGAAAGAATATACGATGTCATGTCTCTTTCCATTGAAAGTGATCATGATTTAAACTCCTCTCAAGGTATATTATTCATGCTATGTCCTCGCATACAAATTGACACAAAAGACCACGCTTTCTTTTCTATTCCTCCCACGCTTTATGAAACGGGGGTACTCGTTTTTCCGAAGGTTCGTTTTTCCGAAGGCTCATAATTCCGAAGGTTCATAATTTCGAAGGTTCATAATTCCGAAACACAAATTTCCCATAGCAGGAGGTTCATAATTCCGAAAATGAAATAGGGTTCATATTCCCGAACATTTGATACATTTCTCCGCAGGTTCGTAATTCCGAAAATGAAATAAGGTCCGTAATTCCGAAAATGAAGCCCTATACATAAATTTTCGGAATTACGAACCTTCGAAATAATGAACATTTTTTTCATTTTCGGAATTATGAGCCTTCGGAAAAAGGACATGTAACCTATGAAACATTGATCAAGCAATAGCCATTCTTAAATCTTTCAGCTATTTTGTTCCACTTCCTTTTTTCCCTGTGATAAGAACAGAAAATAATAATTTCCTAATAGTACCGATTGAATATGACATTTACAGAGTTTTAGGTCTGCACCTTCAAAAATTCCACTTTTCTCAGATGGCTAATTTCACACCATCATCCTTATTCATTTGTGATGTCAGTGACATCTAGACTAATAATTTGCTGAAGTGGCTGACAATATCGCTTATTTCATCATGCTTCTTCTGAAACCAGAGATTCAAGTCTGTAACCTTAAGACTATTAATTTGCTCAAATGGCTGACAACATTGAGTATTCCACATCATCACCGAGATAGACTTCTCATCCTATTACGACAGGAATCCATGTCTGTAACTTTAAGACTACTCATTTTGCTCAGCTGGCTAACAATTTCACATCACCCCCATGCATCAGGGGGAGAAAAACCACTGAACCACAAAAGATGCTCGTGACCAAAGTCATTAATCCACCCGTCACGTTCCTCCTTCCCACAGCCTAATCAAGGAAGGGGGAGGGGGTATTTCTGTGGTCACATGACAAACAAGGAAGACTTTAAAATTAGAATGCTGATTACCATGCTAATTAGACAGCTTCAACTTGACTCTAAGAATTATTATTGCTTTTGCGGTCTTATTCGAGTTTCATGCTTCTTTTCAGAAGGTATTAGTAATACCACAAGCATGACAAGAAGCCAATTTCTAGCATTTTTGTTTCCGTTGTAGATTATGTAAGCTTTTAGTGATTTATATTCAATTTTCAGTACTATTTTCTCACCAAAGTCACACTATTTCTTCACCACTACATGTTTAATGTTAGCTTTGTCAGTTTTATTCCGATTATTAGCGACTGGAAGCTTGTCAAATGACACTTGAGATTGTAATTTCCTCCTGATATTTCTTATTCTCCTCTCTCTTTTAAAGGGGTTTAGGAGAAATAGGTATTGATTAGGGGGGAAGCATGATTGGAATCTAAAATCATTCTCCGATCTCCCCCTCTGTCTGTCTGTCTGTATCTGTCCTTCTGTATGTCTGTCTCTTTTTTGTCTTTCTGTATGTATGTCTGTCTGTCTGTCTGTCTGTTACTGTATGTCTCTCCTTTCCTCACTGTCTATTTTGCTCTCTCTCCCCGCACCGCCCTTTGATTCCAATTTGCCCCCCCCCTCTCTCTCTCTCAACAAGACACATCTATCTTCTTAAAGTCTGTCTATGTTTCAGTAGTTGCAGTAGAAGGTTTTTTTTTTGCATTCCTCACATTTCTGTTTATAATGAATCCTCCTTTGATAATTGATTGATTGGGGTATCTTAATTGTTTATATGCCAATGCTCCTTCTCGCTTTGTCAAGCATCTGCCTTCCCTCAATTTATTTTCTCTCATTTATCTTCTTCTCTTTTCCCTGTCTCCTTTCCCTTCCCTCTTCACGTATGATATCAATATTCATATACCTAAAAATCTACCTTCTGTCATTCTTTCTTTGCATCTGTCATCATGATCATGTCTATCATACCAACTTCTAATGTATATTTATCTATCTTTATAACTCTCATGTCGTTCATAGGCTCCTCCATGCAGACATGTATTTTGATGGATCTGTCCTATTTCAAATACCCTATAATGATCCTTTTTCAGTCCCTTGTGAAATAGTATGTTAATATCTACAGAAGATCTATATAGTTTCACCATTTTGTAGGCCTCTGTCATCTTGTCATGGCAATATCTCTTTAAAAGTGATCTTGACGTAAACTCCTCTCATGTTCCAATACTTATTCATGCAATGTCATCACCGCATACAAATTGACACAGTAGACCATGCGCCTTATTCCTCCCACGCCTTATGAAACATTGATGCACGCATTATCCATTCTTGAAATCTTCCTTTTTCTCTTTATTCTTTTCATTTCCTTGTATCTTACTCTTCGAACTTTCATACCGCTGCGTTAGTAAGGAAAGTGAGATGCATGTTCGAAAAAGTAGGTCTGTATATTACCTGTCTATTTTTCTTACATTTATTTCTACAGCTGCACGCTTTCACCTTTTCCTTCCATACTCCCCTCATCTCTCCCTCCTTCCTTTCACCCCCTCTCTATATCTTTCTATTTCTCTTTCTCTCTCTCTCTCTCTCTCTCTCGCATTCTCTCTCTTTTTCTCTCTCTCTCTCTCTCTCACAATCTATTTCTCTTTCTCTATCTAATTGTACACTCCACTCCCTCTGTCTCTCTTGTCTATTCTCTTCACACTTCTCTTTCTCTCTGTTTGTCTACACCTTCCGTTCTTTCACTCTCCTTCTTCGAAGCATTGCATTACTTAATCTGGGACAAGTGGTGCCTTACAATCAAAGTAAAAGCTTTCCTGCTATAAAAGAAGACAGGAGGTAAAGTGTCTGTACCACACTGATGTATTACTCTCCTTGGAAAAGACGATGCATCGGGAAATAAAGGTGTCTACCACGAAAAATGCAGGACTGACCCTCTTTCTTGGTGGTTCAAGGCTGTATCAGCATCGTTGGTCTCCTCAGCAAATACTGTTATATCAAAGTAAAATATCATAATAATTACAAATTACTTGATACTAGTGTTACGATGTTATAATATGTTATGACGTTGTGAAGGATTTCAAGTGAAGTAGCAACAGTAGCTATTGGGTATTCGTTTTACGCATTAAACTTCAAAGATGCCCTTTTTATGATTTCTCGACCTCATATTATATGCTCCGTCGGTAAACTGAACTATGCCCCTAGTTGGCATTGCTAACCATTTAATAATAACGACCATTATGAAAGGCAGAGATGAAAAATGCCTTTGCAGCTTCATGAAAAACTAATGGCAATTTGGTCATAACTCATTACAACATGTCAAATACACTCAAGTTCTCTTCATTGCTTGTTTCATTATGCATGGTCACGTGGCCTCTCTATTATATCACAATATCCCCCCTTCCAAGCTCACATTAACGAATAAAATATTGATAATGTTGGTCCAACATTTTGAAAGTTTAACAGATGCTGTAAGCCCTCAACCCATGCACATGCTTTTCATATTTTTCATGTATGATGAATGACCTCATACATCTTCTCTAAATAAAGAAAGAATATTGGACAGATTAAGTATAAATTACATAATGATTGATCGTGGTTATGAAACAGATTAACTGAACAGCAACTCATTACATTTTTTTCACCTGAAATATGACTTGTTTTTAGAACCTAACCATACTTAGTTACAAAAAAACAACAACAAAGAACACGTACTGGACCTCGATTTCTTTGTTTTGCCGACACACAAAAAGAATACGGATTTGCGGACAAAAATTCTCTATTGGGTAGATGTAAAGCAGTCTATGTGGGCTGCATAGTGAAATTGTCTCACACTCTCTATAAAGTGGATTTGCCGACAGAAATTATGAAAGATGGAGGGGGTTGGGTTTGATGTAGGGGGACCCCCTCTACATTGGATTTACCGAAAAAGAATTTGAAAGGGGGGGGGGGGGGGGGAGAGCCATCTACACATAAGGCTATTGGGCGTTGTCACACACCCCATGTATAGGACTACGACAATATCGACAAAAAACTTGAAAGGGTCGGGGAAGAGCCCTTTCTGTTATCCGCAAAGAGTGCTCTGGGTGTTGTTATAATAATTATACCCCATCTTTATAGGAGGAGACTGAGTAAGTGTAATGGATGCAATAGTTACCCAGATGCTGAGAAAAGGGAACAATCTTAGGAGGGTATGTTATCATAAACCGATGATGAGTGTCCTATAGGATGAATGGAACCTATCAAGTTGAGCTGTATCATGATGAACGGTTTATCATTCCCGCCAACCATCTTTTCCGGGTTCAAAACAGAGTCTATCACGTGCAAGATATTAGTCTACTTAGTGGCGTAGCGTAGATCTAGAAATAGAGGGGGCACTGATGTCATGGGGAGGGCGGCATCGATCTTACTTCTTTACTAGGGGATGAAATGCGAGAGAGCGAGGCCATCCAGTGCAGAGAGGGCGTGCATGGGAGGGAGTCGTATTATACGTTGCCTTCCCATTTCTTCCCTTATTTCCCTCTCTTTCTTACTTTTTTTTTTCTTACGCCATTCGATGAAAAGGGGAGCAGGTGCCCCAAGCCCTCTGTAGCGACGTCACTGAGTCTCCTGTACGAAAACATAGATGGGTAACAGCAATTCGAAGTTATGTCAAACCCAAATAAAATGAACTTTACTTGGGGCATCTAATGCCAAAATGGTCGGTTGAAACCGGATGATATAATGTACGTCATGGGATCAAGATAAACCTCAGTGTAGCCCGAGATAAAACGTGGAAGGTGTTATGATGTGCCATTTCGAGAAGTGAGAGTTTCACGCCAAGGGCAGTCAAGATATATAGATAGATAGAGAGAGAGAGAGATAGAGAGAGAGAGATAGAGAGAGATAGGGAGAGAAAAAGAGAGAAATAAAGAGAGAGAGAGGGAGAGAGAGATAGATAGAGAGAGAGTGAGAGAGTGAGAGAGAGGGAGAGAGGGAGAGAGAGCCTGAGAGAGAAAGCGAGAAACTTGTTTCCCTTATCTATTCATATCAGGTCAATAGAACCAAACCAACCATTGAGACTTTTAAAGATGGGAGCCTGTTTATTTACTTCCTCACCTGAATCCTGAAAGAAGAATACATTTTTTAAAATTCTCCTCCATTTCTCCCAATAACAAGCAGGCGATTCAAATAATCGGATTACACTGTGAGATTAATAGATTAATAGATAAATAACCTCATCGGACTCTTAAATTATACACTTATTAGATTAGATAAGTAAATCAAATTACATACTGTCTGAGGGAGACATCTTCTAAGCGTATAGCCTAACTATGTGGTGAAGATGTTTGCGCTAGAGGGTAGAACGTTACCTCAGTGGAGGAGGAGGATGATTTCGTTTTACCAGGTCCTGAAGATGTAAGGTCTTATTAGAAATGTGTTGACTGACACCTTTCCCTTTGTCAAAGCCACCAGGGATGGTGATAAATTATGTATTTATATCTTGTGCGTAAAAGTCTGCATAAAAATCTCCTAACCCCCTCGGGATTTATGCAATGCCATTAGACCTGAATGATTTATTCCAAACCCACACATTTACGTGTGCACCATATCCAATCCAGGGGGATGCAGTTCTGCCATATGGTCATAATTCAAGTTTTAAGAAGTATCTGTTGAGTTATTTTACGTGAGGTTGTAGAGAATGATGGCCACTGCTATTCATTTTTTAAAGATGATTATAAATAAATAGAATTAAGAAATAACAATAATTTAGAATATGTAGCACAAAGAGATATGCTTCTCAAGAGGAAATAAGTAGAAATCAAGATTAGAGGAGAAAGAAGTCTACAGTATTCAAAAAAGGAAAAAAGAGAGAAGAAATTGAACAAAAAAATATATAAATAAAATCATTTGTTTCCCTTTTTAACGTGTATTACAAAGCTTAAAAAGAGTCGTTCAGGAGGGGAAAATCCTGTTGGGGGGGGGGGGGGGGCATTGACTTTACATACTTGTAACCATTCGTATAATACTACACTAAAACGTGGAATGAGGATATTTCAGGCAGAGCGTGGATCTATTTAACCGTCCTTGCCTGCCGCACTAATGGTTACTTTGTGTATGGAGAAAAAGGAAGAGAGAGAGGGGGAGAAAGAGGAGAAAAAGACATGAAAGAAAGAGAAAAAATGGGGGGGGGGGGGGGGGTGAGATCGAGAGGGAAAAAAGGAAGGGAGATAGACAGATAGATAGATAGATAGAAAGATAGATAAATAGATAGAGAGAGAGAGAGAGAGAGAGAGAGAGCAAAAGAAACAAGCCTATGATAGAAATAAAGTGTCGGCACACAAGACATGCTGTATGCTTGAGATCAGCCAAGTCTGAAGGACATTTCCCCCATGAGAGAACAGCCATATTCCACATGACCTGCTCTCTACCCAAGATAAACACAGTTTGTGAATGTGATATCAGCAGCAGACGACACACGACGCTGTACCTTTCGCGCCAGACTTGGCTGACCATGCAGGTCAGATGACCTCTCGCTCATAAGATGCCTCAGTGACGTCTCGAATTAGTTCGCTCTGTACGATGTACAAGCACTCTTCACTCCGTAGAGAAATCTCAGTTCGTCCGTCCGTCAACACTCGTGTCATTTTGGCGTCGTTCGTGGAAGGTTAATTAAAAATGGCTCTTATGGCAGCTAGGACTTCAACCCAATCAGAGGGCATGTTTATGTGTTCATGTCTATGAGATATCTGGAAGGCCCCCCCCCCCCACAATAATTCTGAAGCATGTGTTGAAGGGACTCCCTGCCTAATCCTTTCATGACCTTATCAAACCTAGCATTCTATAAGGTATACATTTCTATGATAATATGCCCTTACCTGCGACTCCTAACCTTCTACAAAAGTACACATGAGTTTATTCACCAAAGACGAACTGCCAACTGAGGCAGGCCTCGATGACGCGCTCTTGTAATTCAACATATTTTTTTATTGATATTTGATAATTATCTACTTAGGTCAATCATTCAGTGCCCCTCGTCATCATTATTTCCATACATATAAAGGGGGTGATTTTGTTAGTGAATATTACGTTAAAATATAAATTATAATTACTACAACAAATACGGTACATAACATTCAAATGAACATGCATGATGCACCTGCTACAGATGGAGTCTTATTCATACATGGAGTAGCAATAATAAGAGGTGTATATATATATATATATATATAAATATATATAACATGTATAAGCTTGTAATAACAATTTGCGCATGTGCAGATAAAGGTCAATTATTGAACTTTATACCCTTTTTGCGCGCCCCTAGTATAATTTCACTACTTGTTACGAGTTTGAAGTTTGAAACTTGAAGTTTATTATGACTCAACGACCCATAGACCCGCATTGGGTATGGGAGTATAATACGAAATATGTTTTCAAATTAAAATATAATTACAAACAAATAAACAATTAACACACACACACACACACACACACACACACACACACACACACACACACACATATATATATATATATATATATATATATTTATATATACACACACACATAACATATCAAAATACAAATAAAAACAGTATGGATAATAATGCAGGCACTGCCTGAAATTGTAAAACCTAAAATTGTAAAAATACTAAAAAAATAATCACGATAATAACAAATGGTTTACATTTACAAGTAGTCCGTCCGCCGAAACAAATGCGCGTGCGCGTACAAATTAAGGTCATTTCTGGGTCATTTGTACCATGTACCAATAAGCCAGTTCGTAATTGCAATTTGCGCATGTGCAGATAAAGGTCATTTGTACCGAATACGATTGGCCTTTATACGCGCGCTTATAGTGTGCGCACCAGTAAGCTTGATTTTACTTGTTAAAGAAGTAGCGCGTCCACCATAGCAGATGCGCGTGCGTACAAATCGGGTCAATAGATTAAGAGTCATCTATATGATGGGGAGCCCTATGTCTGCGCACCTAAGATTTGACCTAAAATTTAACAAGAATTTCTTTAATATTCCTCTAATGCTTAATTTCATATTATTCCTGATATTCTAAAGAGTAAGTGTGCCAAAACTCTCATCAAAAAATTTAGAGCAAGAATGCAATTTTCACAAGAAACGGCGGCCGTGTCATTTTGACATTGAAAAAACAATGGTGCCCATGTCTGCGCACTCATTCATTTTACATGCAGTTCGGAAGTTTTGACGAGAAAGACAACATTTTGAGGCCTGTGCATAAAATGTCGGAAATAAAACTTTTTTTCAATATTTTTACTCGTTTTTCAAATGAATATCTATCGCTATAATAAAGATGAAAAGTTCGTGTTCGTTGCTTGTTTTGTTTCAGTAGAATCGCGCAGTTACGCGTGTGCGCAGACAAGGGCGCTGCGCAGACTTGGGCACTCTAGCCATACCATATACTAATTATGAACTGGCTTATAACGAACTAGTTTCTTATTGCACTGTCACATGAAATTAGACCAAAAACGTAATATCTATACTTTTTCCAATGAGTATAATCTCTCACAACCGTTGCCTTTGATTTCATGAAAAATGACATGTTTTCAAAAAATAACCTTCCACACAAAACGTGAATAATCCCAACGGAACGCTCATTTGTGATCATCTTTGCCATGTCCAAACTTGATGTGCACGTTTCACGGTTTAGTAGATTCAGCCCTCCTTCATATTCTACGCATTAAAGACATATGACAACTAATGTATAATTATAAAAAGTGCATTATATACCCACCCCCTCCCTAAAAAAAAAAATCCAATGCAGTAAACTGTAAGAGGTACTACTATGCATTTTTGTCGTAGAATAAAAAGATACGATGAAACGCACAACCCGTTTATCTCACGGTTGCCTCGTTATGTCAGTCTTCATCTCTTGGGTTGAAAGTGTAATCTTCAGAGACAGACCAATTCTTCATTATCCAAAGAGCAGTAGATGAACATAGGTTGACACAATACATACACCCAGGTAAATAAGGTTCACCATATGACGTAGGTACAACGGGTGTCAGTCGGTGGCGCAGCGTGGGTCCAGTCATTGAGAGGGCACCTGCATCGGGGGGGGGGGGGGGGGGTGGGGGGCGGGGGCACCGGTCTTGCGTGATGAATGAAATGTCAATTAACGAGATCACCTCGGGAGGGAGGGTGTTTGGAGGGAGACATATTTTTCTGGTCCTTTGCCCCTCTCCTTTTCTTTTCTCTTTTTCCTCTTTTCTTCCCTTTTGATTGAAAGGGGGCACGTGCTCTCCTGCCCCCAGTGGCTACGCCATTGGTGTCAGTCAATCCTATTCTCTTGAGAACTAATAACGTTTCCTTGAGTATAGCACTCCAAGTGATAATGTCACAGGTGTACTCACCGGTATGCGGCTAATTACTGCTCGATTGGACAGACAACAAGGTTTATTAACACGAGATGGCAGCAGAGGGCATGGGGTGGATACCTTGTATTTTATGCATGCCCATGCACTCCATGTGCTAGGTCTTTACCATATGGAATACATTCTGTGATGATGTGACCGACCATTAATGTCACAGTTTTGAAAAGGCGCATAATTAGAATTCATTTCTAAACAAATATCCATTAGGCGGTTTCTATAATTGATAGTAAATCACTCAAAAAAAAATATGATAATAACAATCCCAGAATTTTATGTTGGATAGATGAGCAAGAAACGCTGCCGATCAGTCGACTGCAATAAAAATTCTTTTCAATTTCAGGTTTCTCATTCGGGCTTTACTTACTGCCAGTGGTGTAGCGAGGGTTTTGTAAAAAGAGGGGGGGGGGGCACACAAATGCAGGGCTGTCCACTTTGGGGAACTGCTTGGAGGGAAATTCGTATTTTTTTCTCTTTTTTTAAAACATAAATTTCATGAAAATGGTCACAATGATGATAATTCAGTTTTCTCCTAAAACGAGGTACATCTAGTGCTATGTAACTGATAAATGCCACATTTACCAATATTAATATACAGATAAAGACCAATTCATTATTTGAAAAAGTGAACTGTTTATCTCCATGACAACAACAGTGACTCTACGGTATAGCTTTTTACATTTGAAACCCATTACTCCATGTATAAACAACTCTCGAATAGGACTCCAGAAATCCCAAGTGCTAACACGTCGGAGAGTACTTGACAATGGCAAGGTGTTGTTAAGTGTCTCTGTTCTCAACACTGCTTCTGCTTCATGATATTGACTTTTAGGCAGACGAGTGATGATTTTGATTGATGGGACAGATATTGGAAAATACTGTTCAATTTGTGACATAATATTTTTGTGTGAGAGGAAAAGGATAGGTCTGATTAACTTGTACATTAATATTTAAGAATGCTTTCTATTATGTTATGTTTACACGTACAAAACGATAACACGTTTTAATCATTATTGCAATTCAGTCATTTTTATACATGTATCTTGTTCTTTATAAGAGCCAAAGTATTATGTTTATAAGACAACATTCCAAAGCTAATGCATTGTTTTCAGCGCAATTTGAATATTACAGCTGACTAAATGGACCCGTATTTGTTTTGGTGTGAAAATTGTGCAGAATATACTGGATGTATGCTGTATAATCATTTACCATCTGTTCATTACAGAATAGAACTACTTCAGTTATTTACACCAGGGATATGTAACTAAGAATTGTTTCTCCAATCAAATCATCTTTCCGTCCATACTTCCTTTACGAATAAAAAACAAGAGAACAAAATGACTTCCTTTTCCATGCATTCTCTATTTCTTTTGCTCCCGATCCCTATATCCTTCCCATGATCATTTCATTCATTTTCTTCTCGTTCCCTCTCTCTCTCTCTCTCTCTGTCTCCACTATTTAGCTTCATTTCGAAAGCTCCTTCCTCATACTATCCCCTATTTCTCTCCACCTCCCTCTACAAAAGACAATATAACACACTACCTCCTCACATCAAATGCTCATAAGGTCTATCATAATTAGTTAATGATAAATGCAGAAATCACAGCCTGATCATCTTCATCATAAAATACAATCCCTGAATCATATCTGATTTGAACATACAAAGATTATTATATTCTGAAAGACAGAGATATATAATGACAGAAATAAAACCATAATTAAAATCCTTGACAGTGGGACAATTGAAATCCACAACAAAAGAGACAAAATGAGTGGAATACAATAATGAGCCTATTTTCAAGGCTGCAATAATCGTTTTCAAATTAATTCTTATTGGAATTTTTTTTTCTAAAACAGAATGCTGGATTAGCATTACTTGTCATGGTTAGTATCATTAATGAATATTTAAATGTGGTACATTACATTGTATTATAGTTCATATCTTATTGGTTTAGCTAGAGCAAGTTGATAAAGAATTTTATCCCCATTTTCCTTCTTCATACATTAGCTTCTTTTTATGTTTGATCTTATATCATTTCGGGGGGGGGGGTCGAAATCACATGAAATTATTAACCAGATTTATTGCAACTTTTATATTTTCATTACACATTGTCATTTATGGTTATAATAATTTCTGTTCATTTATAATGTAGAAAACGTCAAGTCAAGTCCAATTTCAATTTCTGCATTATCATTTTTACAGGTTTAATAGCACATGTTTGGTTTGCACAATGTAATAAATACATGAGACATTAAAACATCTGGTATTCAAAGGTCAAATATTTTCATTTTTATTACATTCATGTTTGCTGAGCCCATCATTTGTTCTTTTGAAGAAAATAAAATAATGATATAATTTGAAGTAAAATATGTGGATGTTGAACCTCCTTAAAAAAATTCCTCAAGTGGCTACTTCTTTTTCGTTTATTTAATACTTTGAGATCCAGATGAATTCAATTTTGCAAACAACAAAATGACTTATCATAGCCACAGGTATATGAACAGAAATAAATCAGAGTACATTATAGATAAGATGGAGAGGGAGAGAGAGAGGGGTGAGAAGGAGAGAGAGAGAGAGAAAGAGAGAGAGAGAAAGAGAGAGGGAGAAGCAGAAAGAGAGAGTGTATGTGTGGGTGTGCGTGTGTGTGAGATAGACAGAGAGAGAGAGAGAGAGAGAGTGAGATACAGAAAGAGAGCACAGCACACTGGAGCAATGAAAATATGTCATATCCACTTTACCTTAACCTACATTGCATGCTGGCAGGAAAATCTATGTCAATAAAAAGAACAAATAAACTCTGATCTCCTCAATTAGATAACACAAAAACTGTACGTCATTTGTATTGTTTGTTGACTGCATATTTGCCAGGTGTACATTTCACACACTGCATGATCTAGAAGGATTTATTTCATGTACACATCATGCACCAAGAAAAAAGGAATTCTCAAATAACATACTTTCAAATCATTTGTACTGTATTGGCAAGAGCAAAAACCAAAGTTGTGTTTTTTTTACTTCAATTGCCAACTACAAAAAGACACCTCAGCTTTAAAAAAAAAGGAAAAAAAAAAAAGAAGAAAAAAAAAAAGAAGCAATTTCTTTTGAAGAGGAGTAATAAGCATATCAGATCTAAATGATTGTTAACATCGACTGACTGCTATCAACATAAGCATGTTTTCTTGAATTGCTGTATTCTTGCATCTGTAGATGCTTTCCTTGTGCAAACCCATTTGATCTTTACTGTGCATGTAACCAAGACATTCACAGATTTTGTTTAGAATGCCATTATACAGATTTGATGGCTCAAAAATTCCACATTTTCTGACTGTAAGAACACTTTTTAAAATTAAAATATATACTGCAACAAGAATATTACAAGGAATCTTCAATAACTTCAGTACTTGTATCAGCTTTAGTGACTGCTCACCATTTTGAATGAGACTTTCATACAAACTGTATGCACTGTTTACATATCAATTTGATGAATGTCAAATGGGGAAGGAAGAATTCTGGTGAGTCATGCACTGCCAACATGAAAGTTATGTGAAAGGTAGAGTAAAGTTAGGACAGAAAGAAGATTTGTAAATAAAGGCTACTTCACGTAATATTTTGGACGTCAACAAACGAATATGCATGTATTCACTTCAAATATTATTAACCTTTCACAATCATTCTAATGTGAATGGATAGCAAGATATGCATTAGAACAGACAATTTTCAATAAATTTGTCATTGATCACAATTAGCTTCATTTCTTTCATGCACATATGCCAAACAAATTATATAGAAATATAATAAAAGAAAAAAGATCCTATTCCTTGAATTTAAACAATAATTGTTTTGCTTACAACTTTCCCTATCCTTACGGTCTTTCTGAGATTTAAATAAAGATTAAAGCACCATGTGACAACAAATGAAGACCAATGTGAAATAATAACTTGAAGTTACAGCATATACATGTAATTTTCTTTGTAATCTAAAGCCATTTACATGGACGTACAATCATTAGTCTTTAAGGTGACTTGGGTAGATGTATTTTTTGCTTTTGCATCCGCATCAATATTCTTGATGTTAACTTAAATAACTGGACTTCACTCAAACAACTTAAAAATGATTATTTCCTTTGTGGTCCATGCATAGTCGTATCATTAACATAAGAAGCATAAAACTGCAATTTTTTACCTTAAATATGATTTCGTATCTCTCAAGGTGAAGGGGTAAGGCCAAGGCCAAGAATAAAATTCCTGATATTCTATTCATCATTCATCATCACCTCATGTACATAAGAAGCTTCTGCTTATTGACATAATAGAATGGTGATGACTTAGACTTCTTGCTACCTCTCAAAACAAAGCCATAGGGAAGGAGGATTGGAGGCCTGAAGATCTGTTCAAAGTTCATTCTTCCTGATGGCCAAATCACTATGAAGTCTTAGACTGCCTGGTACCTTTTGAGGTGAAGCCATAGGAAACAACACAAAGTCAGTTCTTTCCTCCCATCGCTTGAGTAATCATCACCTCATGTACATGATAACCTTCTGCTTGTTTACGTTATAGAATGGTGGTATCTTAGACTGCTTGGCCCCTTTCAAGACTAAGCCGCAGGAATCGATGACAAGCCTTAGGATTTGTTCAAGGTTCTTTATCCCTGATGGCAAAGTCAGTATTACCTCATGTACATAAGAAACTTCTGCTTATTGACATTGTAGAAGGGTGAAGTCTTGGATCTCCTGGTACCTTTCAAGGAAAAGCCATAGGAAAGAACAGAGAGTCTGTTTTTTCCCTCCTGATGGCCCAGTAAACATCACCTCATGTACATAAGAAGCTTCTGCTTATTGACATTGTAGAAGGGGGAAGTCTTGGATCTCCTGGTACCTTTCAAGGCAAAGCCGTAGGGTAGGAGAGCAGGTGTCCTGATGATACAACCTAAGCCTCCTGGTGTGAAGGCACGAAGATGGACATCCATTCCCTGATTAGCAGTGACTGCTGCCCATCCTGTATCAATAGAAATACAGATAATGATTGTTTGCAATCTACTCATCATTTTTGTCCAATCAATGAAAACTGATGAAAATTACTTTCATCAAGCAATGTACTCCCTGTCATAATTACCACTAGAAACAAGAACAGAATTTTTTTTATGCACTTACATTCTAGAAATTAAACATATATCTTTATTCTATGTCCTCATTCCTTATGGACATTTATAATACTATTACTACTCTACATCAAATCAAATCATTTTATTTCCACTATAAAGACACACTACAAAAATCAATTACAAGTCAATATAACAAAAAATCAATTACAATTCATTGTAATAACTTATAGTGGCAGGATCATGAAAAGCACAAGTAGGCTTGCCAACAATAAACCCTCAATAAAGACTAAAAAACATGGTAGTTATATTGTATCATTTAATTACTTAGAGCTATCCATTAAAGGGATTCGGTAACTTTGTGGAGGCTTGATCTAATAAATTGTTGAATTTTGATATATGTCTTGTATAATGATGTTCAGAAGGATAAATAAATAGCCAGGCATAGAAAGGTTTTCAAATATATAGTGCTATTATTAAGATATCTATGACTGAATACTCCCATTTACGAAAGCGTATGGCCATACACTTTAGTCTAACACTGAGTCTATGGGGGAAAATGAGTCTGGCATTTCCGGTCACTTCCATATGTTGACTTTTGTGAAGCACATGATGATTTTGAAGTGCTTTTTTTTTCCTGGGCTTCATTTTAATACCATATTACATACACTGATAGCATGTAAGGCCAGGCAGCTCAGATTTTATCAAGCCTCTGCAAAGTTACCAAATCACTTTAAAGGAGTCAATCACAAGCTGACACCTCTAAAAAATTCAACAGTTGGTAATCCCCTTAAAGGTACTTCAACCTTTTGCAGCCTTGAATTTTGAAGTTGTGTGAGTATGCGATAAATTCCAAAAGAATTATAAATGGAAAACTTGTGCAGATGTGAAAAAGATTATAATTTGTTTTTAAGTAAGTAATAAAAACGATTTGATAACACTTTATATTTTTCTGACTCGAAAAAAAAAAAATCGCATAATTTTCAAAACTATTTTTTACTGTTACTAGTACATGTACTTCAGTTGATTTCTGAAGAGCTTCCTCTGGGGCAAAAGCAAGATTTTCATTTCTTACAAGGGAGTTATACACTGAATGTGTGTCACATCAGTTGAACTGTTGAATGCAAACTTCAAAATTTCTAATGGCATCCCTGTCATAATGATTTCAATATAAGTGAATATACCTGCTGATGAGAAGAGAATGTCAGCTACACTCTTGTGTCTTCCAATGCCCTGGAGTGAGAACTCAGTAGGAACCAATGATGGGAAGCTTTCCATACGCTCATGACCTCCAATTGGAACCTGATGAAATCAACAGAGAATGAACATTACAATGATATTCCCTTGTTAAAGAGAAAGTTGAGTACTGGGAAAAGGTGAAAAAATCATTTGTGAGCTTTACCATTCCTTTTATGTCAGTTTGGAAGAACATCATAACAATGTCCCCTGAAAAGGATTGCTCTTCAAATGCCCTCATATTCAAAATATGAGGAGAAATAGCTGAAGAGTTCATTCATTCCACATGTGTGCGCATCGGTTGAGCTAGTATGCAAATTAATTTATGCAAAAGCCATGTGCAGACACTTTTCTCTTATTTTAGCAGAACGTGCAAACTCGCTGGGCGGCTGGAGCAGGGGAGCGAACTTACCTATGCATGGGTATGAAATGGGGGAAACTTTAAACGTTTTGCGATCGATTATTTTATTGAAAAACTTTGTGCTATAGCTCTTCAAACATGGAACTTCTGTGATAGTTCTTGGATTTATCTAGCAATATTTTCTCAAGCAAGGTATCACTTTGCCTTAATCTGTATCCTTACTGTGTGTTTCGAGATGTTTTCTTTCATTTTGATAGTGATAAAGATAGGATCACGAATTTTTATTTTGACAAGCGTCACGTCTTTGCAAGCCTTGCTTGGTCAATGTACTTATATGTGGGGGATCCCTCATTGAGGGTACGGCACCCTGCCACCGTGGTTTGTGTCATGGCATGAACCTGCTAGTGGGTTGTATACGCAAGTTAGGCTGTTAATTTCAACATCAAAATTAATTTGTAAAAATATTTTGTAGCATGTAGACTTACAAAACAGTAATTGCCTTCCCTTTGAGCATATACACAGGACCTTAGACCCCTAGCTTATTGTCAGTTTTGGCGATATATGACTCTTTATTTTTTCGTTGGAGCCTAGCTTCGTGTATTACCCGCACCCCCGACTTTTGACATTTTCCGATGAGCAAAAATGTGTGGTTAATACAACATTATTTACGGTATCTATTTAATTTTCCATATTCCATAAAGATGCCTGCATTTTGCAAAACAATTTGGGTAAATTTAAAAGCAACCCTATCATCTAGGGACAAAAATGTAACCTGCCAATACAACATGAGTTACTCACCACAAAGGTCTTGAAGCCAGCTTTCTCTGCATACACTGCATCAGCATCTTGTGTGTCTACAACCTTGATAGGAAGAGCTTGGCTTGAGAACACTGTGAAGAAGGCTGAATCTTTACCCTGTGACAAGAATTTAACAAAATGAGAACTGTAGGTATTGTTCAGACGAACATGGTATTTTGGTGCTCCAACTTATGCTCCGGCGACAATTTCTCTGGGATTTATATATCATAAAAGATAAAGGCCTGTATTCTGAACTCCAGTTTAACTGTGGTTAAACTGGTCTAAGTGTGGTTTAAACCCAGTCTAAACCTGATAGAATCCACCCCCCGGGATCTCGGCCTAGGAATGATGAAAATTTCTGCAACTTGGCACACAGATAGGGTATCTTATAAGGAATAATCCTGTAAAGTTTCATATCTATATCTCAAATGGTTTTTTAAACTATTGCTAATTGATTATTTACATATTCACGAATTGAAAATTCTGCATTGTGTACAAAACAAAAGGAGAAATTATCATTTTGGCCGCGCACAGCATGGCGATTTTTGATGCTGCGCTGTACCCGATGGTAAAAATTTCATAAATTTGGTATCCAAGGATGAGTAAGACTGTAGGCAATAAAGTCCTGAAAGCTCACGGCACAAAAAAAATTATCCTCGAACATATCGCGGCAAACGTCCAGGGGGGATTTCCCCCCCGCCCTTTTAGGGTTAAAGCAATTGGGGAAGGCTGATCATGTCTACATAAGAATTGGTGTATACTGTGTGAGGTTTTGGAATCATCACAATGATAAGAAATTGACCCAATCTCGCTGAAAAGCACATGTATTGTACACAGAAATGGGTATATGGGACTGCACACATGATGTAACATGGATGTTCAGCCCCAAAACTTCAGCTATTTCTCGTCATATTTCGAATATGAGGGCATTTGAAAAGCAATCCTTTTTAGGGGACTTTTCTACTATGATGTTCTTCCCAACTGACATAAAAGGAATGAGAAAGCTCACAAATTATTTTTTTCACCTTTCCCAGAACCCAACCTTCTCTATAAGAACACTCACCTGTAGATAATCTAACCTTCCCAGGCCACCTAGGAAGAACGTCTGACCTGGCTTGAGGACCAGGGACCGAGGAAGGATACATCTCTTTGGAACCACTAATTTCATTTCCTCGCTGCTCAGCTTTGTCAATACCTGACAATATAAATCAGTTACATGATTACAAAATAAGAATTCAAAGTGATAGTATCAAAATAAAATTGGGCTAACACAACCTTAACCTTCATGATGTGGAGTGCAAGAAAACAGATGCATTCTACATATTACAAAATTACATCCAGACTTCTTCCATCTTTTGTCGAATGGATTACTGTATAAGCTGCTATTTTCGCGAGGGTTTAATTTCGCGAATTTCGCGAGTTGATGTTGGGACGCGAATTTAACAGCTCGCGAAAATATCGCCACTTCTTTATGGCTGCAATAATTCACCCAACGAAAAAAATGAGGCATGTACAGGCCATTGCAGTAGGAATACTTAGTATTGGACGTTACATCGCCATAAAACTGAAGTTCACCTCAATATGTCCATAAATTTCACTAGGTAAAAGTTGGTTAGATACATGTACTTCCAAAATTGGCTTAAATTTCACTTTTATTCTTCTCAAAGCTAAGATTTTATGCCTCAATTCATCCTCCAGTAAAAGACATTTATATTCTTTCATTTCATTCCTGTTGCAATAATTCAATTTAAGTGTCAAATTATTGAATTTCTCTGATTATTCACATAACTCATAAATATTCATGAGTCACATGACTATACGTGTTTGAGAAGGAAGGATGTATTTATAGAAATTTATATTTTGACACCAAAACCAACTTTCTGAAATAGGAATCCAACCAAAAAATTAAATTGAATAAAAGAATACAAATTGCTTTTACTGCAGATTGAATTGTGGCTTGAGTTTTCAGCTGAAGCTACAATTAAAGTGAAATTTAAGCCAAATTTTTGGAAGAGTCTAACCAATTTTTACATGGCAGAGTTTATGTTCAAATTACATGCAAGACCTTATCAATTACAGCTTTGCAATCTTGAGCAATTATATCAGTCTTGCGAATTAATACTGGTGATGTTGGTCATTTGGCCTTGGCAAACCGCGAAAACAACATCTCGCGAAATTGTCTTGGACCTTGCCATTCGCGAAAATTTCTGTACGAGAAAATAACAGCTTATACAGTATGTTATTGTAAAACAAACAGATTATCCTGCTATGCAACGCAAATTCAAATCTAGAATTTGGCATCAGTGGGGCTAGGACAAACCCCCCAAAACCCAAAACAATCCTATTCTTTGGACAGAAAATAAACAAATAAACCAAACACAGAATTTTAAAATACTTCTTTTTTAAAGAAGAAGAAGAAGAAGAAAGTATTGTAGGTTAATTTGGATTCCAAATCCCTCATTTTGTTTAATGAACGTACTAATAAAACAAAGAAATGTAAAGTATGAAGATATCTTTCAACAAACTAAACAATGATATTTTGCTTGAAACTTTCTGAAAAAGTTTATTTAGGCAGTATGAGAAAGACTTATGTACAGCTAATCACCATTTGTTTAAACTAAGAAATGTGAATAATTCCTGAACATCATTATATGATTTGGTTTTCACCTGTTCTTGGTAGATGACACCAGGAGTATCATAGAACCATTCACTCCGCTGAAATTCCATAGGATTGAATGGAACTGTCTCCTTCTGTTTCTTCTTCGCCAGATCTCTATTACTCATTGGAACACCCAAGCTTAGACCGAACGGATCCCCTTCCTCCGTGAGTGAGGCTTCCTTTTCCTGTGGGTTCTGCTTGAAGGTCTGCCCAACTTCACCTAGGGTAAAGATCATTTGGGATTGTCTTAGAAAGCATATTAAGATTGTATGCCACTTCCAGAACACTTATAACATTAAAGCATATCTAGCTCCGTGTACAGCAGAAAGGCGCATATAGATGCCCGGACAATGGGTGTACCTTTCAAGAAAAATGATTTCTACACAACTTTGTTAACAGTGATATTAATTCAGAAAACAAAACCAAACATTTTAGAATTTCGACAAAAATTAGTGTGGTCTCACACTTCTGCCAGGCAAACATTTTATTTTATCACACAGGCTTTGAATTCATTGAAATGATAACTGCTGCACTAATTTTTAATGAAAAATACAGTGTACATTTAACTCAGTGCTAAATTTGTTTACTTTCTCCTTAAGTCAATGGCTCATTACTTCTCTTAGCTTACTCCTTAATGCATGTATGAAAGATTTTTCCATTCAGTAGTGCAATGTGCCAAAACATAAATTATCCAGTGTTGCAAAATTAAAGTAACTAGTGCTGGTGTCGGCATGGAAAATCTATGTCGCCATGTCGCAATAAAATTAACGCCGATGTCGACATGTGTCGACAGGGGCGGCGCTACAGGGGGGGCAGAGGGGGCGACCGCCCCCCCTATGATTTTTCAAGTAGTGAAAAAAGAAAAAAAAAGAAGAAAAAAAAAAGAAGAAAAGGAGGAAGAAAAGGGAAGAAAAGGGAAGAAAGAAGAAAGAGGAGTATTAAAAAGAGAGGTCTTAAACATATAACTCTATATTACCCCTGTTATTTAATGGAGAAAAAAATATGACGTCATCTTTAGGTCGTCTTGCCCCTCCTATCAAAATACCCTGGCGCCGCCCCTGTGTGTCGACATCTGGACATGAGTCAAACAAGTCTAAACTCGGGTCGCTCCCGTAGTGACCGTACACTATTAAACCAGAGTTACCCGACACAAATTCACAAGAGCTTTACATGGAATACATGCACTATGTCCTCACGGGCTCACACTCGCAGTCATACTCACTTACAGTTCTCAAAGATGCACACTGTCAACTATTTGCCCCAAAATTTGTTTTGTATGATCCAATTTATCAAGCATTAATGAAAGTCATGCGGTGCGAGTCAGCTAGTGTCGCATATCTAGGCATGTACATGTACGTAATGTATACCGGTCGCAGCTAGATACGCAGCGATCGTGTCGCGCGCGCGCGCTGCTAATGCGTATGTGAAACAAATCACGTACGCGCGCACGACGCCACGGCGAGGTACATGTAAACCTAGTCTACGCGACACACTCGTTGACTCGTAGACGCATAACTAATTGTCATTTTATCACTGCAAACATGCGGCGTGCCGTGATAAATTGCTGTCTATGATTTGTGTGGATGATTGTATGCATCTTTTCAGGTAAACTTTACTCTTCTTGTGAGTGACCATGACGTATGTATAATATGTATATAAGACCCATTTTATGTCGCCATCGGAGCATGCGTGTCGACATGTCGGCAAAGTCCAAAACCAGTACTTTTGTCGCCATAGTGGCGACATCAGGCGTGTCGATACCAGCACTAAAAGTAACTGAATATAAAGTGTGAAAATAATTCTTTCTGGCCAGCAATTTTAACCGATTGTTTGGATGCATATATCTTTTGAGACCGCAATACCAATCATTCCTACAGTAATATGTTAGTTCAAAAGGCAAAAAAAAAAAAAAAAAAAAAAACGAGGGAAGAACTAATGCAGCAAAGAGCACCATCAACATCTTGGTACATGAGATGAAATAGAAAAAGCATTGAATGCTGAATAATATAAACAGACCTTCAACATAAGACATAAGGTGAGGGTCCTCTTCTGACTCAAGCTTGCTCCTGACTCTGGTTGCCTCCTCCTCTTTCTTCTGTATCTTAGCCTCCTCATGCTGCTTCTTAAGCCTCATTGTTCTCAAGGCTATTCTTTCTCTTGTGGGATTGAGGAGAGGGAAGCGCAGGAGATTGAGTGTGGTACCAGGCCACTGGGAGATTGTAGCACGACCCATCAACGATGAAGCCTTGGCCTTGCACAGGTCTGACTCCAGGAACCGGTTAAAGAGAGTGGACTTGCCAACATTTGCTGTACCTGTTAGAAAATACCACCACAAGAGAAATATAATACGAGGATTACTGTAATCATCACATTATGAAATGAGAAATGAGGCATCATTCATTTCCCTGATGTTTGCAGCCATCCAAGTATTGCTACAAATAATTATCCATTTATGATTATTGTATTTCATTATTTTTTTCCCATACTGTTGTATTTAATGAGTGAAATTGTGAAATGAAACATGATAATAATAATAATATATGAATTAAGAATCTTTCTTCCACTACGACAATGGCAGCTGTTATACACAAGTGAAATTTCTTCACCAAACTAAACCAAAATGATTCATTTGCTAAAGGTTTTGAGTTGTTTAAATGTTGATTATGATCAACACCCTCTAGATAAATATAAATAAAGGTGCTAGTAATTTTGCAAAGCCCATCAAAGTCATTACATCAGAACTGTTTGTTCCTTTACATTTCCAACTCTGAAAAGAAAATAAGAATCTAAAAACAAAATGTAGAAGTCCTATGCTACTCACCAAGGAGATATACATCTCCTTTCTTGGGTCTCAAGAAGATAATTTTACTGATGAGATCCTCCACACCATACCCAGATTTGGCACTGATCAGTTCAACATGCTTCACCTTGTCTGCATCACACACCCCCATCTCCACACAGGCAGCTACCAGGTGGTCTTTCAATCTTCTCTCTTGCTTGGGTTCATCCTTAGGCAACACATCCAGTTTGTTTCCTACAATCACGATGGATCGGCTGGATCCAATGAGGTCTTTGAGATTCTTGATGATACTACAGGGAAAGTCAAGTAGATCAACCATGAGGATAACAAGAGCACTGTGGCTTTTCCGAATAGCCTTGATGATGTCGGAATAGCTGTCCTGAGGAACGCTCACATTTAAAGCAGTGTGACGATGAATGATGTACCAGCATCTCTGGCAGACGGCATTACTGAATGGCTTTGAGAGGTTAAGTTCTTTGAATTTTTCACTTGGTACAAATCCTGGCTGAGAGTTGTCTTGACAATGCAAGTAAGCCCCACATCCTGAGCAGGGTACCTCACTCAAAGGGATACTACCATCTTCGCTTCCAAAGACCTTCATGTCCTTAGATCTTCTGGGTTTCTTGCTCTTGTTCCGTTTCTTCTTGACGGCTTTTAGAGCGGAAACAACGCTCTCCTCTAGATCCTCCAGGTTATGGTTGGCCACCCTCAGCTCATCCTTCTTCTCATCCCACTGTCTGTTAGCAATAAGCTTCCCTCTCAAGTCAGGAGGAATGCTATCCAGAAGGAACTCATCTATGGATGAGTCAGAGATAAGATGCACCTCTCTATGATCCGCAAAATCATTCTTGGAAACATCTTGATACCGTGCCGGCTTATCATGTGCTTCAAAAAATTTACTCTTCAGGTCTTTTCTCCTTCCTTCTCTATTCCAGTCCCGGATTTGTTTGTGATTTGACAAATGTTGTCTGTGCATTTCTTCTTCTGACAGAGAAGTGTCCATGTATCGCTTTGCAGGCCCTACAGTTTCAGAGGAGGCCCTAGTTGATAGAATACTTTGAGTACTTTCTGAATTTGGATTATCTCTCCCAAAATACTGTTTATCAAATTCATTCATATCATGTTCGCTTGGTTCATTGGATGGACTCCCCTCATTATTCTCATACACAAAATTAGAATTAATGTCATCAAAGAACTTCAAGTCAATATCATCAAACATATAATGTCCTCTGATAGTTCTTCCGGGTTTGGTGGCAATTGACTTTTTCAAAGCCCTTGGTTTTAGGTTTCTTTGGTGACTGACATCCTTCTGTCCAACTTCTTGAAAATATTGTGAGTCAAATTCATTGAAGTCATCTCTGGTTGTTCCCTTGGAAACAGCATCATGATTCTGCATCCTATGCAAATCATCCTCTGAGAGCCGACGATCCAGGATACCACTAAAATATTGATTATCAAACTCATGTTCCACAGGATCGCCAAGTTGGTCTTGCTGTTCACTACCACTTGTTGCAGGACCACTTGCTGTAGGTGAAGTAGTGGCAGAAGGTCTTGGCCCTTGAGAAAGTTTGTATCTGATCCTGCTCAGCTGTCCCCTCTTGCTTCCCCTACCACTCCCATGTTTACTCCTGACAGTAGTGAGTCTGACTTGATTTCCTGCAAGGAAATAATAACTAAATCGATAATCAATAAATATCACAATATTTTAAGGACTATTTCAATTTCCATTTGTTTAGTATGCAGTGTAAAGGATGGCATGGCAGGGACCAACAATGTAGGGAATGATATGCGATGTCAAAGAAAGACGAGTTAAATGTATTAGGCAAGGAAATAATGCAATTCTACAGGGGTGTAGTTACACACGTGTACTATTTAGACTCTAATAATGTTGGACTTAATATAATCTATTACAAAATATGATACTGGACTGCTCTATCTCATCAGATCATCAAGTTGATGAGAGAATTAGACTGTCTCACTCACGGGACCATCACTATATGGGGCTGTGTCAATTTTGGCCTGTCACGACCTCTAAGTTGAAGAGGTAAAAACACCAATAAAATCGGCAAAATTTTCAGAAAATACTTCCTTCTACATTTTAGAATGATAGAATATCTAATTTCATGCAAGATCCTTCGATAGGATCTTTATCATTTTGATCAAGTGAAATTTTCAGGCTGTTTTTGGTCGCTGATCTTGCTCCTCTCCTGCACACATATGGGCAAGATATCACACACTTGCCTATGGGAGGCAATTGCTCACTGTATGAAGGTACAGAGTGCAAGGTTATCTCCAATAACCTCGCATAAGTTTGAGTGAGACTGTCTATATACGATCAACTAGATGTACATGTACTATGTACATGTAGAATGTACATGTAGTCCATATTACACACAATTAAAGTGTACCAATCACCTGAAAAAATAATTTGTGCACGGCTAGAAAGTATAAAATCAACCTCAGAGAACTTTGTCTGGTATTCTATAGGTCAACAGTTGACGAGTATGAAGGAAATAAAGGATAACATGAAAATGCTCGAGCGTAACCGACCTCCGAGTTTGGTTCCGCGCAAGCCTTTATCTTGGCGAGCGCATACGGGTGCGTGGTAGTCTACTCATGAGTCGCTTTAACGCTTATATAGAGAGTGTAATTAAAATTGCAATATCTCTTTATAGAATCAATATTTAAAGCCCATATTTTGAATATAGTATAACGGCATTAAATCTCTAACATACAGAGCAAAATTATTTTTGGTGATTGGTACCTTTAAATATAGGACGTGTCAAAACAAGCATAGATCAATAATTCAAATTTCATTTGATTTCATTTTCATTTTGCACCGAGGTAATCCCTTTGCCGAAAATGTAAACAAAGAAAATTAATCGCCCAAATGGTAGACTGTCTCCCACATCGGCTACCAAAAATATTTACAAAAGTCTCTGATAACAGAGACAATATCCCAAATGGGAGAGAGTCACCAACCTCGATCCGCGGCCGCGGCGAAGCCCCAGCAACCAAGGACGTCGGGCCCGGAGGCGGCGGCGGAGCTGAGCGTCAGCCCGGCCCCAGCCATGCACGGGCTCCGCGGAGCATGCACGGTACGGAACAAAAGTCAAAAGATTTCACACAAATACCAGAAATTACCATCTTACCTTGTAATTTCGGGAGAAAACACAGTTTGCTATCAGTCTTACGACGGACACATGGAGTACTAAATAGCCGCAGGAGTCGACAAGAGAGCATATTAGCCATGCTTAATGTTAAAATCTCAAAATTTCTTTTCTTACAAAACCATGTTTTAGTACGGTGTTTTTAACGACGCTGAGAAAAAAGGAATTAAGTTGCAGGTTTTTTAAATTTTTTTATTTTTTTATTGGACTTACTTACGCATGGGCCGCGGAGCCGGGGGGGGGGGGGGGCTGCAGCCCCCACTTTTTTGAGTAGACACGTTTAAAAAATATCGGAAAAAAGGCTAGAAAATTGTCATTAATGAGTGAAATCAGATCAGCCCCCCCCCCCCCCCCCCCACTTTCAAAAACGCTCCGCGGCCCCTGTTACGTACTTCAGTGTAGAGACGTCAAGTTGTACTTTTTGCCCCTCGTCGAGTTTGGTAGTCTCTGATATGGTCAGTATTTCAGTGGATGGTCCTTCCAGTATCTTTCAAGAGCAGACTTAAACATGTTGATGGTTGTTGCACTGACTGCTGCCTCGCGGGCAATGCATTCCAGTTATTTATGTTCATCGATGAAAAGGCATTCTGTCTAGCTATCTGTCTTATCTGCAGTCTGCATCCATGTTTCTTGAGCTTCATACTGTGACCTCTGGTTCTATCACTGTTGTCCACCTGAAATAATTGATTCATGTCAGTCCGGTCTATAACTCTAGGCATCTTGTAGATTTAGTTGAGCTCTTTGTCTTCTATACAAGAGGGTGGGTAATCTTAATGCTTTTAGCCGTTCTGGATACTCTAGTATAGGTGACGAAGATGGGGTAGGAGTCTCGTTGCCCTCTGCTGCACTTTCTCAAGTAATTCTTCGTCTCTTTTGAAGATGAGTTCCCATACGGAGTTGCAGTATTCCAGGGTAGGTCTTACAATGGCTTTGTATAGCTTCAGCCATCCCTTCTCAATCAAGGCTGTAAAGGATCTCTTTATGATGCCCATGCAGTTTCACACGTCATTGGCTCTTTGTGCAACATCATCTACATGGGCAGTGAAGGAGAGAGATTTGTCAAACAGAACTCCTAGATATTCCTCAGTGTCCTCAGATTTAACTTCTCTTACTCCATCTTCAGCTGCCATGACATACCCCAAATTCTGATTCCTCCGTCCGGGGGCGGATCTAGGATCTTGTGAAAGAGGGGGCACAGTACTCAATCTAACTCACAGCCACACCTCTACTACTTTTTTCCGAAAACGGCAAGAATAGTCAATTTTGACTATTATCACCATATTTGTTTTTTACAAACATACTTTAATCATAGAAAATACCTTTGACTTCTCTCTATTTTTGTAGTTATTTTTGGGGTATTATATATATTTTTAAAAGATAAAAGAATATCATGTTAGGTTTCCGAACCCTGTCTGTTCTAAAATGGCACCGTCCTGAAATCTGCTCGTGTTTTGTACGATCGGCGTTATTTCATGAATATTAGTGAATATAATAAATAGATAATACTTACCTTTTCATCAGCACCATCTCTTTCCCCCTTTTCTGGCCCGTTTGACTGTCCCACCACTACCGTACTGGTACATACAAATCTTTATTTTTGTATAGTAATCCTGACAGAAATCTTCATTCTGCTTTTTGATGACTGAGTAGACCAAAATAGTTTGGGTAAAATTTTCTATATTAAGCTGGCAAGGAAAGTGATAGCAGAATTGAATAGTTCGGATACTGTATTGTATTCAAAATTAAAAAATGAAACACTAAAAGTAATGATAATGGTATTCATTAATTCATTAATTAATCCATCCATCCATTCATTCATTCTTTCATTCTTTCATTCTTTCATTCTTTCATTTTTTCATTTTTTCATTCTTTCATTCATTTCATTTGACAATGATAGTCACACACAATTAAAAAGATCATACATATTTAACAACATATGAACATAAACAAGATACAAATGTATCAACATCGATACATTGAGTGGGATAGTAGAATAATATACATAATGTTTGAACTTTATTTGGTTGTATGTTTCTTACTGTTTCTTCTAATAATTTAAGTGATTCATCTGTTTCTATCTAAAACAGAATTTCTTCAAACTTCATTACGGCCTGGAATATAAAAAGGCAACTTTTAAGTATTTAGTTTTCATGATTATCGAAATAGGTATATCAACAGTATAAACATGAAATAGATACATTTTCGTTTCGTTCAAATTATGAGCAGGTGGTGACAGAAACTGTAGAAACACCTAAATCAAATATCATTTTATAAGCAATGAATATATCACATAAAATAGCATAAATTTTAAACTGATTTTTTTTTCTTTATCGGAAAAATGGGGGTCTTCTGGGCGGAACGTATCCACCGCACGCTATATACTGAGTGCCCCCGGGCCATTTATACCAAATAAGCCTCGTTATGTAACCAGTGCGATACATATAGCATTTTGAGATCATCTCTCTAATCGGTGATTGAAACACGAATCAAAATATCACGTAATCATACCCTGGCAACGGGAAGAACTTTAGACATGTTAGAATCTACATTTAATTCCTTCATCATTCGTACATTGAACTTTATAAGAAATGCATAAAAAGACAAATTCAAAAAGAAGCTCACCCTGTTATACCCAAGTCACATCAACAAGACCGATCCCAGACCGACAACAGACCGAACAAAAGAAAATCAGCTATAACGAATGGCCCAGAATCGGTCGGTTCAGAGTCGGTTTGGAGTCAATTTGACTATGTGACTGGGGTGTAAGTCACATCGCCGATCCGACCGATTCTTGGCCATTGGTGGCAAGGTAATTTTTTGTTAGGTCTGTTGCCGGTTCCGTTCAATTCAATTCAATGGTTTTATTATATTCTCATCGCGGCAGTAATGACGCCAAATTGTGAAATTATTTACAGAGTAAAAATGAACATTTAAAATACATCAAAATACAAATTAAAAAAAAACCACAAAACAAAACAAAAAAAATCGGGTATATAGTGCGCCCCCACAAGCTAACAGCAGGAAAAAGTCTCCCAAAATAAACATTTTAGAATATTTTCAATATATTTCCCTTCTTTTTACTGAATCAAGAAAGAGGGAGAGAGAGAGAGAGAGAGAAACGTGGAAAATAAAATAAACACCCTACACACCACATATTAGACAACACATGCATTTGCTTCGACCTTAAAAGCTAGTCAGCGAATAAACTTGAAGAAGGCCAGGAGCCGAAACCTTATGAATACACCGCGTGACCTTCTTCATTCTGTTCCATCATATCTGTTCACATATCTGAATTTAACATGGTTCAACCGAACAGTACATACATCCACACCTCTCTCGTTTATATATATATATATATATATATATATATATATATATATATGCATACATACATACATACATATATCTCTACAAAAAATACATTCATCCATAGATTAATTCAGGAAATACGCTAAATGTAAAAAGAAATTTTCGATAAATCATAACAATACAATTCATCAGTCAAAGTTCCCGAAAACAGCACACAGACATGGTTTTTGTAGTGAATTGATATCCATTCGCATTAAGGCAGTTCACAGCTTATGAGATATGTCAATGTACAATGCCATGACTTTTTTGGACGAATTTGGATATATGATATGAAAAAAATAAATTACGAAACTTCTTTCCATGTACTTGGAGAGATTAATCAAAGAGAATGTGAAGATGCTTCTCTTAAATGAGGAGGTCCGGTCCAAGAATCACTTGGTTTTAATAGAAGCAGAAAAACCAATCAAATAGATTAAAAAAAAAAAAAAAAAAAAAAAAAAAAAACACACACACACAAAAAAAAACGTTTAAGGGAAATTGGACATGTAATGAGAAAGTTATGAACTTTTTAATGACATGAAAAACTAGGAAAAACAATTAAAATCACTAAAAAAATTGGCAACCTAGTCATGAGTTTGTGACGTCATTCTCTTACAACTCACCTATCATTTTGTTTATACTATTTCTCAATTATCGCCCCAGAATATAATTTCTCATCACTTAAAATCGATATATATATATATATATATATATATATATATATATATATATATAATTGTGAGAAATGAAAATGAGAGAATAATGGTTGCGTAGCTTAAATCAAAGTTCCCCAGAGCTGTCCTCCCTTTTTGAATTTTTGCAAAGGTTGAAAAAATGTCTCCGCCGGGAATCGAACCCGGGCCGTTGGCTTAGAACGGTTGCCAAAGCTGTTGTATATGTTATTTCCTTACAATTGTTTATAATGATTATTATTCTAATGTATACATGTATCTCAAAGCATTCGCTTGGATCCAGCTGAGGCATGCGGCTTGTCTTTGTTCAAAACTCACCTGCCCCCGACAAAGGAATTAATTAATAAGGTTGAAGATTTGTCAATCTGTCGGTCAATTGAATCTGGTGTCGCCGAAATCACTGGCCCGTCTCCGTGGTCTAGTGGTTAAGGCATTGGCGTTCTAAGCCAACGGCCCGGGTTCGATTCCCGGCGGAGACATTTTTTCAACCTTTGCAAAAATTCAAAAAGGGAGGACAGCTCTGGGGAACTTTGATTTAAGCTACGCAACCATTATTCTCTCATTTTCATTTCTCACAATTATAATTATTTCCACGAGAGTTGCCAAAGCTGTTGTATATGTTATTTCCTTACAATTATATATATATATATATATATATATGTAGTTTATCTATTGTTTTCTAAACATTGCATATCCATAATCACTATTTTTTTAATGTATATTGTATACAAAATTATATTTCTAATGGAAACATGATTTAACTTCTAATATTGTTGATGACGTATTCAAGGAAGAGCCAAATATCTTTGACGTGTTGTTTTCAACTTGTTGGAGAACGTGACATCACTCTCCAATCAGCTGTTTCGAATTGGAAATATGACTAGTCTGCCAGAGATGTTCGCAAAAGTGTTTCCTCCACTAGGAAGCTAGGATTTGGAAGCATGAGGTAAAATTCAATAAATCATACCAAAATGAAAGAATGGTTCCGCCTATAACCATAAGGAACAAAATAGTGTTGCATTTTTTCTCTTTATTTCCCAACATAACTTTGTTTACAGTTCAGATGATATAGCCTAGAGTTCACTCTTAGGGGTAAAACAGAAACAAACAATGTATATCCATATTGGGTTGTACGACATATCCAACGACAACTGCTCCGTGGACAATATCCTTCACTAACCGATTTCTTAACTTCAACCCTGGAACAAACACTATGCCTAACTCTACACCCTATTGTAACCCTAACCCGGCCAAGCACTATATCTCTGATGAAATAAAGCCCTAGCCCCGAGGCCAACGTCGCCGGAGCAAAATTATGTCAAAGCATCTCGTGTAGGGATGGGATTCATCTACCTCCAAACAGTGTCATCCCGACCCTGAAAATGGAAACACATTTTCTATTGTATATAAAAAAATTAATTGAGCTATCCACCCAATAATGATAAATGATACCTCCCCTCCCCCCGAGTTTTTTTTTGGTTGTTGTTGCTCGTTGGACACTTTTCGGCAACCGTGTTTGGCAAATTCGGTCTAACATCCCTAATTCAACCTGTTTAATCTCTCTCCCTAGTCTCACTCCCCCTTTATCCACGCTCTCCCCCTCTCTATCCTCCTCTCCTCTCTCTCTCTCCCCCTCTCCCTCCCTCCCACCCCATCTCTCTCTTATAACCCATTATTTCTTTCACAACTTGGCCTAAACTTACTTCATGGATTCTTCTATGTTGGTGTTTTCTATGACAGAAATCTTCCTCCATCCAATGAAACAGTGTTTCTTACACAATTCCTCGATCTCCTCATCGCTCACGCAGTGTGATGGTATATCTACCTGAAATAGAAACAATGCGTGTACTTTACAATAATGAGAGGAAAATCTACTTACAAATACACTGTCGGCTATTTGAACGAAAAAGGGACTTTTTGAATTCATAGTACCTGTGAGGACAAGATGAAGAACTTTAAAAACATGAGAAACTCGTTTTTTATTTTCCTTATACGACAGCTAGTTGCTGATGGGTAAATATGTCGGAAAAATTTGCCCCATCCCGAAAAAGCAAAGCAAAGCAAAGCAGTTCAAAGCGAACAGTAAAAAGAAAAGAAAAAAAAATTGAATGAAATAATAATAATAAAATGACAGTAATGAATAATGAATAAATAATGAAAAATAATAATAATAAAAAAACATAATCACCATTTCTGGGGCTTTTGGGGAAAAATTTCTGCCAAGGGACACGAAAAGGGGGCATATTCTTCTTTTGTATTCAATGTGTACTGAATGTATCTGAAAGTAAGGTTTTGCCCCTGTACCCCTGGATCTGCCAATTATTATTTGTCACTGCATTTTCAGATTCGCTGTCAAACCTCGAGGCTATGAACATGATAAAGTCAAGATGACAGAGGGTGATTGTTTTCTACGAACATGTTGAAGCGAAGGAATGGCATGATCCGAAATTTGCTCTGGACTTAGTTTCATCAAAGATATAGGGTGGGACTTGAGCTTTAGGGTTAGAGTTAGGATTAGGATTAGATATAGTGTTTGATCAAGGATTCGGATTCAGATTCAGATTCAAAGCACATTTATTTCCTTCGCATAATCAAATAAGTACAAAATGAAATGATAAGATTTTGACTATAGCTATAAAAATTGCCCTCAGAGCGATTGTCTTCTAGGGTACACTAAGGGTTGGGGAGTATGCCGAGTCCGAATTGTACGCTGCTACACCATGAGGTAGATATTAAAACGCTTTTTAAACATTTATTGAACAAAATTAAGATATTTGAATTGTGCATAACTCTATCACAAACTGTTTAAAATAATGCTGGTAATTCACAGGGAAATAAAGTGTGGTTCTGTGTGTCAGGCCTTTGTATTTATCTGTTTTCTTCTTTCCCTTTTTATATATTTACCCCTCTACATGGGTGCTTTCTTAATCATAATCATACACATCTTTCCAATAGACAGATGTATGCAGTATTCCATATTATCAAGTAGACATGTACGAATATTCAAACAATACAATGTAACACTGTAATCTTCGTCCATGCTACTGTTACGGTAAACACAAGCCAAATATAATCCATATAACAAACAAACATATAAATACTCTGTAACACTTTGGTAAAATGAAACCACCTTTTTTCAAGAAATTTTATTAATAGATTTTTCAGTATCATAATAAAAACTAACCACTCAAACAATATTTCAAATAGTAGTTTCCCTGTTTTCTGAGTGCATTTCGTAAAGACCTTGAGAGAAAAAAAATGCCGAAACTGCCGAATATTAGTTCTTTTAGAGAAATGTTTTACTACGTGTTTCTTACAATTCTTATTGTTTAATAGAGAAACTGTCTATGCTATCGATATTCTTTATTTTCTTAGGTTGTTTTATTTATATACCTTATTTGCAAGAAGAAGGCATGGTATAGGTCTCCCATTTGATAATGTCACTTTGTCATCGACGTCGTTCTTCCAAAGCACGACCCTCTCGAATGACCTGCGTTTCGTGATATCGAACATGATAATGCAAGCTGATGCATCTTTGTAATAAATTCTAACCATTGAGGACGCTCTCTCCGAACCTGATGACCAAAACACACAAAAAATATACAGTATATTGAACCTGAACAGAGGCCCAGATCCTTACATTTGATCTGTGAAACACTATAAACGATGTTCTCTAAATTTCGTGATCCCGTAGAGGATCCTGAATTATTTGAAAGTGAAAGATACATTTCCGAAAAAAAAACGCTGACAAATAAAAAAAAGAAAAAAGCAAATTTATTTACTAAAAAGTTCTGACAAGCAAAAACGTGCTTTGCAGTTGGTACAATATCACGTTTAGCACGTATTCATCAATCCACACAATGCTTGTTATTGGACTCATCCTGACTCGGCGTGATATACAGCCGTACTATACGGGCAATTTTTTGCCAAGGGGTTGATATTTCTTGCCCGAATATCAACTTTCCAGCTTCTCAAATTTACAAGCGAGGAAATAAAGCGAGTAAAAAAAATATAAATGCCGCTTTTTTTACAGTGGAATGTATATTTGTCATAAAACACAGGCCTACTAAATACAAATTACGAATAGGCAACTTCTTTGCCCGAATGCAAATGGGGGGGGGGGGGGGGGGGGGGGGGGGTTGCAGCCTCAGTCGCTCCCCGCCCTGAGGTTTCTGATGTGAAAAAAAAAAACGAGGACTTCGTGTTGTCCATGACTTAAATGGGCACATGCACGTGCTCTGTAGTAATCACTCACATAACACGTGTCCATTGGCATAGATCACGTTGAAACTGGATGTGTCCACCATGTCCGCTAATCATTAAGGTCCATGCATCAACCAACTAACTATAACCCATCGAGTGAGGAAAAACAGCTCAAGGCTGCCAACATATTCACTGTTACTGTTAAAACCATGTTTTAATCTTTGAAAACAAAATACTGGTAGGCCTATATGAGAGGATTACCGTTGATATCCCAAAGCTGCAGCTTCACAGTTTGATTCAGAGACTTCACTACCTTGAAGGCAAAGTCAACTGTGGAGAAAAAGAAAAAAGATTTTTTTTTCTAAGAATAAAAGTAAGATTAATCCAAAGTGGTGGATCACTGGATGCAGGTTATAACATTTTGCACCAAGAGGTCGAAGTCAAAATATCTTATTCACAGCAACCCCTCCACAAGTTCTCAATTTTTTCAGAAGCATTGTTTTTTTTAATATGGCAGGGGGTGGGGCTGTTACATCTGAAAAAAAAAGTGTGCAATTTTGTTTTTTGTTTTTTTGGTCTTGTGCCATATTGGGTTTAGCTAAATTCCTACAGTGATTTTTTACAGTGTGGCCCGGTTGCCCCTGATCCGCCACTGATACAGCAGTTTACATCCAAAGGTTATCGTATTTTGGCGGAAACTAATTACGCATTGGACGAAAAGTCAAAATATATTCCAGTAGTGTATACGTATATCATTGATTTGATAATTTGATTGTTAAAAAGAAGTCATCATGATGGTATCCAAGATAAAGATTAATTGATTTCTTCTATTGAAAGATTTACATTATCCTGTTTATATTATTTCTGTAAACTTACCACCAAGCGAAATGCGTCCCGGACCGAACTTGCCATGGACATATCTGTCAGTGAATGAGGTTTTCCCAACCGGTGTGTCCCCAATGATAATCACCTTTAGCAGTTTTTCCTCTACTTCTGTTGTCACGTCCGGAAGATTCTTTAACTCGATATCATCTGTTCTACTCATATTCTACAAAAGTATCTTCGAGGTAGCGTGTAGACCTGCTGTACTATCTATTCAGTATTTGGTATGCTTACTATTAAACCATGCTAACGGGCTCCCTTCAAAACAAGTTCTCCTGCTAAAAAAAGAGAATTAGAATACAAACGGATCTTTCTTTATATTGCACCCATAGGCTGAAACAACTTTATGGTAAAAAGTAGATATGGTTCAGTCCAGTTGGACACCTTTTTGAGATTCTAATCTAGCATGATTTGAAACATGCAACTTTGTTGTCCCCATGATGTGAAATATATCACCATGGTGGGAAACACACAGTCCTGGAAAACTGAAATGAGATCATTCTCAATCGAGTCCAGGTCTCGGGGATCAAATATTCTTTGCTGGGAGAGATATTAACCAAAAATACAGAATATCTGGCAAGTTAAGAACAAAAATGTCCGATAAGCAAAGGAATTAATATTGGCTTGGGCACATGATTACCAATTCACATTTGAAATACAAACAGAAATCCAAATATACAGGATTATTCTCAATTTTTCGTTTCATACCGGAGGCGTCGAAACGTCGTGCTCGGACAATGGATTGGGGGTGGGGTGGGGGGGGGGGGGTCTTTTGTCTGGCGGACAAAAGATGCCTCCCAATCCATTGTCCGAGCACGACGTTTCGACGTCTCTGTTTCATACAGAAAGAAGAATAAGATGATAACGATATAGTCCTACATCAGTATATAAAAAAAAATCACAATTCAAGAAATATCATAGAAGAGATTAAAAAAATAGATATACAAGACCCATGTTTTTATTATTCAAATTTAAAAGAACGCATATTTACAAAATGAGTGACCGTTTTTAATTCCTTCTTATATGAAGTTAGCAAAATGTATATTTTGAAGTTTTCAATAAATATGAATATACACATATATACACTGCCCTCTAAAAGTTTGGGTACACCTGTAATAAGAACTGATTTGTCACAATCACCCACAATTTATTTCTCATCAGATATGTTGTACTGCAACAATGTGGTATTAATCTGAAGAGTAGACATCACATTTCAAGTTGACACCACTTTAGCATATATGTAAAGCGTTTTAGGGTGCAGTCATGCGTTAAAAAGGCAACCTAACCCCAAAAATACCATTTCCAGCGAAATAAGAAGGTCACTGGTTTGGTCAGTTGTGTCATCAATTTTGCCCTTTCGGCATTTTACAAAATCTGACCCTCGTTTGAACTGATTAATATTACAAATGTGTTGACTGATATCCAATAAGCATTCCTATACTCATGCAGAAAACTAGTATTTTCATCTCAGAAACACATCAACATTTTGGGAACACCACAATGCTTTTTGGTTTTCTTTTTTTTCATGGGAAGTCATATTCTTTGCATTTCTGTATACCCTTACAAGAAAAATTATGACTAAATGAATAATGGTATGTCATGAGATGTACATTTACTTATTTTTCAGTTTTATTTTGTCGTGTTTCTGATCATAGAGACTTCTCATCTAAGAACCTGCCCCTGGCAGCGATTACAGCACTGCACATCCTGGGCATCCGGCTGGTCAAGTTGTGGAGGTAGTTGTGGAGATAGTCACTAGAAATATCTTTCTTTGCCTTCTGGAGATGAAAAAATGTATTGTCTTCCAGCAGGACAATGACCCCAATCATTATTTAAGGCTTTGCTAAAACTACCTGGAGAAAAAACAGAAGAGAAAGGATCCTGAAAATCATGGATTGATCACCCCGATAGAGCTGATATGGGAAGAGCTAGACAGGAAGGTCTGATAAAAATGCCCAGCAAGTGAGCTTCATCTTCTGAAAGCATTGAAATATATTTTTTAGTGACTACCTCCACAACTCCCTCCACAAG
>CM046847.1:30461791-30484291 GCA_025618425.1 Heliocidaris tuberculata
TTCGCATCAATACAGTTCACAATAGATATTGTCAATATGCAATGTCCTGACTTTTTTCGGACGTATTCGGACATATGATACGAAAAAATTACGACAGTTATTTCCACACTTGTTGAGAAAGATCAAATAAAAAGTGACGACGCTTCTTTAAAAACATACAACAAGTCATTATAATTCATCACAACATTCTTCTGACGAATAAGTTCACTGTGTAAATCAGGGGCGGATCCAGAATTTTGTATAAGAAGGGGGCACACAAATGCAGGTTTGTTAACTTTTGGAAAAGGGAGACCCGTATTTTTTGGTCTCGCCAGCTCTCGAAAAGCCGCTCAGTTGGGGGGGGGGGGGGGTGTCAACAAAAAGATTCTCTGACAAGCAAAAAAAAAAAAAAAAGGTTTTCGTTCTGAAAGGGGGCCACAATCGAAAAAAGGGGGGCCGCAAATACATACTTTTCTTTCAAAGGGGGGGGGGGGGGGCACGGGCCGTATGTGCCCCCCTAAATCCGCCACTGGTGTAAATTTTCCAAATGTCTGTGTGAGTTCAAACTGTTTAGAATACCATATACTTTCTTTCACTTGCTGCAAAATGTCAGAAGCATGGTTTTCTTATTGATATAGCATTTTAAGACACCTTTTATGAAACTGAAACTAATATTTCTTAAAGTCAGAAACAATTTTCCTGAGGTTGATACCGAGGAGTTGAATTAACCAATGGATGGATGATTCAATATTAAAAAATTGCCTCCTATCTCGCAGGATTTGAATTTTTTTGTTTCACAGCCGAATATCGAGTTTTCACGCTGTAGGGAATCATGTTTACTAACTTCAGACATTTCATTTCATTTTCAAATTAACATTTATTTCCTTCCATTGATTTTGACAACAATTACAATTTACGTGCATATGAAGTAATATCAGTATAATCAAGAACTTGCAAAATTACAAGGAAGAAGGCGCAGTCCCAATAAGCCAGATGCTTGTAACGGGTACGTCTGAATACACAAATACATTATAATTTAATACGGGAAAAGAAGAAAGGGACAGACAAAGAGAGCAAGAGAAGAGGATAGTGAACTTGGAGTAGAGGAAAAGGAAGAGGATTGCAACATATTAATAATCATAATGGAGTTGTATGGCATACATGGATAATACAGTGGCAAGATATACGGTGAGAGTAAAACATCGAAATATTCGCAGGCATTCTTACAAAAAAGATACTGAAAACAGGTTAGGATGATAGTAATTGAGCGTAATAAACAAGCAAGGCATCATGAACTATAATTCGATATCATACACTTTTTTAGCTTCCATGAGAAGCTTAACAGAGACACAGAATTTCTCATGGGTGCAGGTAAATCGTTGTATTTCCCCAAATGATGTCACACGAGTTAGTGCTATTTTGGATGACGTAATCCAGGAAGAGCAGGGTATTTTTGACATGTTGCTTTAAACTTGCAGGAGAATCATGGGGTCACTATCCAATCATCCGTTTGATATTAGCGTTTTCTCCACCAAGAATCTGGGATTTGGTAGCGAAAAGTAAAGAATGAAAGTGAAAGAATGTTTAGGTTTATGACTTATGCTTTTATGCAGAGCATTATGTTACAATATTTTTTTCTTCTGTTGATATTACAGGTCCACACTTTTGTTTTTTGTTCAGATGAAGAAAAATAATGCTATAGCTTAACATTTACGTTTATAGTTTTACAAAAACAAACCATGTTCGTCCATAATATCCGAATTTAAAGGAGAATGAAACTCTGGGGAAAAATCAATTTTAATGAAAAGAGAGGATAGAGAGAAGCAATTTAAAAAAAGTTCCATCAAAATCGGTTACGAAATGAGAAAGTTATGAAAGTTTGAAAAGTCTCAATTTACTTTCTATGGCGATCCTCAAATTGGCAATGTTGCTTCAAAGTGAAAGGTTTAGTAGTACAACTCTCCATATGGGGGGGGGGGGGGGGGGGCGACAATTTTTTTTTCGCCAGCCCTCAAAAAGTCGCTCAGTGGGGGGGGGTATCTCATGTTTTCCTCCATAATTCTCTGACAAGCAAAAAAAAAAAAAAAAGAAAAAAAAAAAAAGGAGACGTTTGAAAAAAAAATTACCCCAGCGCTCCAAAAGTCGCTCAGTAGTGAGGGGATCACATTTTGGGGGGTCCAGAATTCTCTGATAAGCAAAAAAAAAAAAAAAAAAAGGTCTAAAAGGGCGGAATTTTTTTTCTGTCAAAAGTTGTCAGGGGGCAGAATCCCCCCCCTTTGGTACGCTAGTGGGTTAAGGTCTTGACCCCCTGAGTTCCGTGAATTGCCATTTTCTGCGGATGATTATTGCCACTTGTGCCCCCGACTGGCTAGGCCTATGCATCTACCCACTTCGGCGACATACCAGTAGACCGACAGCCAAAAAGACCGACAGTCCACGAGGCCGACCGACCACGAGAATGATAGCTCAAGGTCGGTCTCATGGGCTGTATATCGAAAACCCTTACAAAATATTGTCAGATGGCCTACGCGATGAGCGTCTCGTGGGCCGTCGGTCTTGTAAAACACTCGGATGATTTTTGAGAAGGTCAGTCACGTGGTCTGTTGCTCGCTTTAGAAACTATCCCTCCCTCCTCAGGGGCCGTTGAGCGTTTTTGAAAGTGTGTGTGTGTGTGTGTGTGTGTGTGTGTGTGTGTGGGGGGGGGGGGGCTCATTTGATTTCACTCATTAATGAGAATTTTGGAACAATTTTTCGGAGGTTTTATGAAACGTGTCTACTGAAAAAAGTGGGGGGGGGGGGGGAGGGGGCTGCAACTCCCCGGTTCCGCGGCCCATATTCCTTTCCCCTCTCTCTGTCTCTCTCTCTCTCTCTAAAAAGCACAGTCATTACTACTTTCACCTTCTTGCTGAAACTTACAGCATGGTTTCATCTATGTTGATCCTGTCTTTGACTGAAATCTTTCCCCATCCAATGAAATCATTTTCATTACACATTTCCTCAATCTCCTCATCGCTCACACTAGGTGGCTGCATATCTACCTAGAGTAAAAAAAAAAAAAAAAAAGGGTTTGAGAAAAGGACAGAAGAAATGAATGAAAAAGAGAATGAAACATTTTTGTTCATCTTTCACATTTTAACAGAAACTCAGAAATATAATTATGTTTTCTTCAAGTTAACACGCGTCCAATATATTTTTATGGGGGCCTCTATATAGGGAGTTGTGTTTGGGTGTGGGCTCCCACTTAAAGTTTTTATCGGCAAGTTTGTCGACTTTATGAATTTTTGAATAAACCATTGCTGGAAAATCTTAAATTCTGTACAGAACACTTGCTTATTGACAAAATTTACCATTTTTCCTTACCGCAAACTTGCCCAAACAAATGTTCTGATGATATTCCATATAGCATGACCATGACCAGACAGCGGAACGTTTAATATTAAACTGTAAAGAAGGATGAGATGTTGGAGGTTCAAATTTCTCCTGGTTCGAAGACTTTTTTTTATCATTAATATACAGATAGTGCTGCCGATCACAAACACTGGGAATTACAGCCACATTCTTTCTCAAGAAATTCTCCAATAAAGACTTATAAAGCCTGGCTCACACTAGACGTAAGGACCGCGTCAGTGACTTGTACGATCTTTTGCGCGTCATGAAAGAGTGATATCGTTTAAAAAAGTGATTACAAAATGAACAGTGCAAACGATATTTTCGATAACTGGCGTAAGGGATAATTACGTTCACAGGAGCGATTAGCTCAGGTGGTTTAAATTAAAAAAAAAAAAAAAAAAGTTGAGTAGGTTTAAAATTTATAACTATACCTTATTGGCAAGTAGAAGGCACGGTATAGAGCTGACGTTGGATAACGTGTCCACGTTGTTCTTCCATTTCACGACGTTGTCGAATGTTGTACGTTCTGTAGCATCAAATATTATGACGCAACATGAGGTGTCTCTGTAGTAGAGTTTCCTAATTGAGCTACATCTCTCAAGCCGGCCTGATGCAGAAGAGAAAGGAATTATGCTGAATGAATGGATTCTACCTTCCGGACAACCACCGCTAGGACAACCACCCTCTGGCGACTACCCCCAAACGCAAACACAGCAAGTACCCAAACAACTACCCCCGAATAAGTATCCCCGAGCAAGTATACCCCTATACAGGCTATACTAGCCTCGGACAACTACCGCTAGGACAACCACACTCGTGGAAGTATCCCGGACAATTAACACATGGGATGACTATCCCTGCAAAGCTACCCCTTGGTCTACTGCCCCCGGGTAACACTCCTAGGGCAAGTGCCCCTGAACAACTTCCTTCGGACAAATACGATAGGACAACTTATTTCAGACAGTTACCTTCACATGGAAACTTCTCCCGGGGGCTAGTTGTTAGGATAAAGATCAAAATGGTTAAATACAGGAACACTGGCACCTTTTATGGGACACAGTAAAGAATCAAAATGAAAATAAGCCTAGGAGATAGAGCAGAACGACCACTAAAATTCCTTCCATCATATATAAAGCTTTAACCCCCCCCCCCAAAAAAATAACCTTGATTGGACTGTTGTCTTTGATGTGAATATTACGTTGCAAATTATTCATTACATAAGTGGACTAAAGATGATGGACTTACCACTTAGAAGGGGATGCTGTGTTACTCCCCATTGTTCGGCAAAATTGTTCACTTATGTCGGTAACTGAACAAAATACGTGGACCTCCCTTTTTATTATTGTAGTACAATTTTCGGCAAACTTGTCGGCAAAATCAGTCCAATGGCAATCCCAACCTTAAATGGTCTAGCAGCGCCCCTGTTTATCATTAAAACTAAAAATTAAGCAAATGTGAATTACCGTTGATGTCCCATAGTTGCAGCTTCACAACCTGTTCCTGACACTTCACAATCTTGAAAGCAAAATCAACTGTGAAAAGGATAAAAATAATGTAGACTGAAAATTTATCTTTAGACAACATAAAAATCGTTAAAAAGTTTGTAAATAAGGGCACATTTTATGATGGCATGGAAGCATAGGCGTAGCCAAGGGAGAAAAAGGGGCCATGCCCCCTGTTCATCTGCCCAAAAATGGGGTCAAGAACTTAACCATATCCCTACCTCTACCCCGGGTGTTTGCATATCACCCCGGTCTACCTCGCCCCCGCGTTCAACAAGTCTGGATACGCCATTGCATCGAAGACTCTATATGGGTCTGTGCGAAACAGCGTAGACCCTTTGTACTTTTCTGTCGTCTGTTATTGTTTCCCTTATTCCAAATTTGGTTGTGAATAGTGCCATTTTGTGAAATGTATCAATGACATATTCTAAGTGGGAACAGCATGAATTTAGATTTGAATGCGTTTCTTTGAATTTTTGACTGAGAAATTTGACTGCGAACTTACCACCAGCTGTAGTGCGTCTAAACCTGCCGTTAATATATTTTTCAACAAACGAGCTTTTCCCAACCAGACTGTCTCCAATAATGATCACCTTGAGAAGTTTTTCATCCACCTCTTCAGTTTCATCCACAAGACTCATTTTGTTCTACTCATAATACACGATGATATATTATTAATGATGAGATATTGTATACTATTGTTCAGGAATCATGGAACAATTTTTAGAGTCTGTTTGGGAGAAGGTGTTCCTTTAAAGACAAAGGCTGAAGTTTAGTGAGTGAAGAGTCAAACTGCGTGAGGCCCATGGGTGTCAATCTGTTCGCTCTAAAAGTGGGGGTGCTCGAGACCCCTCAGCACCTCTGTTCCTTTGCCCCTGCTGATAGTTACTATTTGTCCATTTGGTGAACTGCCGACACTGAGCGTGAGCAACGTTCACAAAAGAATTCCTCAGAATAAAATGCTGTCCTCCTGAATAAATAAATATTTTTAAAGATTAACATAATTAAGCATTATGTTATATATTTTACAACTCCATGGTCGAAAGTCTATGGCCTCATCATATAATTTGGTCATAGTTTTGATATTCGTGATTTGAGTTGCAAATCCGGGATGAAACATTTGCAGATAACAGGATCTGAGGATAATGGGGATGCCATGTTACTCACCATACATGTTAGATAGAGAGAGAGAGAGAGAGAGAAAGGGGGGGGGGGAGAGAGAGGGAGAGAGAGAGAGAGAGAGAGAGAGAGAGAAAGAGAGAGAGAGAGAGAGAGAGAGAGAGAGAGAGAGAGAGAGGGAGAGAGAGAACATGAAATAAAAATGGCTGGATTTTCATTTGGACGGCAAGATCAAAGTTCACAGGATACAACTCCATAGACAGACAAAGAAGGCCAATAGTTTGATTAATAATCTTTGTACAAAGCTAGGTTATTTTCAACGAGGTTCATGTACGGGTAAATAGCAGGAAATGCACCTTGATCAGGGGCATTGACATACTATTTAGATAGTGGATTGGGGGGGGGGGGATGATGGACTTAATGTGACGGAATCTTTTAATAAGCCCCCCCCCCAAAAAAAAAAACCAACAACAACAAAACAAACCAAAACAAAACAAAACAAGACAAAACAAAACAAAAACAACAACAACAACAACAATAAAAAACAACAAGGACAAGTTCTTATAATGATAAGTTTCTGTTAAAGATTCTCAGTTTATTAAAGGGCATAAACAAGACAGAGTAGTAATACGATATACTTACAAGGGTATCTTGGATTATTGGTTCGGGCGAGTATTGAACCTACATCTGTATAAGGTTGTTAGAATAAGGCCAATAATGCAGGCACAATGTAAGTTAAAGAAACGAATATTAAATGAAATGAAAAAGGGGATATACAATAAGTGATCGATCAGCGAAATATAGCTATAAATCACTTCCTACTTGTATATGATGTGTAACACTATGTATTTCGTTACGTGTTTAGTTAAAAATTGGTCAAATTCATCTAGGCAACCGGAAAACCAGAACACAAGAGATATCGCAAAGCTTTAATGCATTTTCTCAACATCTCAGTATAAGCATTTACGACATTTGGGGGAATGTTTTGGGTCTTGGGTCTTAAATGATATGTCATCAGTTTTCCTATAGCTTTTCCAAATTGTTCACAATTGTTCACAACCGTCTCCAAAAAGGAGTGTCCTCAAACTAGGGCTCCAACCACCAAATCTCTCTTCCTGATCGGTTGCATGTAAACACGCTATGCTACTACAAACAATACCTTTGTCACATAATTATTTTCTGTTTTAGAAATAGATGATCACGTGCAATCTTTGTCTGTATCAAAAGTATAAATCACTTGACTTCAGCGCAGACTCTCGATTTCCTGCTGAATTAGATAGAGATAAACATTTTGCTTCTAGGATTCTAACCATTGCCGATCTTGGGGTCAACATGATTCGCCAGATATTAGTCTTGGCCCTGTTGGGTCTTACGGTGGAAGCAAGACCCAATTGGGATAAACTGTTCCAGAAATCGGACAACGACCGTGTACCGGGCCAGTATATCGTTGTTCTAAAGGTATGTTTGTTTTTTTGTTTTGTTTTTCTCAAGGAAATGATGATAATCTTATACCTCGGTCTGTTGTCGGTCTGGCGTCGGCCTTGTTTTGTGACTGACATGACTGAATTATTAGATATAATTGTTATCGAACCTAATACCTGCGCGTAGGCCTACTTGAGCAGGTTTCACTTCAAACTCAAACTGGGCATAGTTAACTATGTAAAATATATCATTAGCACACTTTTTTTTGTTGCTGTGTCGACATTAAATTCAGAATGATGCCAGTCAAAGGATGCATCAAAGAATTAGTTAGAGCCTAGACAAAATTGTAGGGTCAGAGCAGACAAACGCGGGCGTAGACACGCATAATTATCCATTGTTAGTGGGGAGGGGGGGGGGGGGTGATCTATTCATCACCCCCACTTACAATAGAAAGTGTGTTCGTATCTACGCCACTGCAGACAAAAGTGCATTTTTGAAAGCCCGTGAGACATAAGTATCAAAAGCATTAATTCTAGAAGGGGTGCCACGAAATCGGCAATTGGCACCCCTAGCAAAAACTACAATCCATGCAAATTTATACATAATACTAGAATTCAAATCCATTGGTATAAGAACAGCAGAACCTTAAATATGCTACATCCATGTACGTTTTATATGAAAGGGTTCTTGTTCAGATATGTATGTGATTGTAAAATCTATTATTGACAGAGAATATTATCAAATGATATAGAAAACTTGGTAATATACATACCAATTGCTAACACCTGAATGTAGCGATATGACAGTGTACTTCAACAAAGGATACGGGTACTGGACATGCAAAGGAAGATCACTTTCGTAGAGATTTTTATTTCGACATGCTTGTTCCGCAACTGCTTCAATCTATCCGTTCGAAGTAAATATATATCAGTAACATGAGCAATGAGGAAGCAGGAATAATTGACTGAGCTGCCCGGGGAAAACACAATGAAAGTAATATGAATATAAAATGATAATGGATATATGTTTCCCCTAATAACAGCATTGGTTTGTGAGGTGAAAATTGATCTTCAGGTGTCGAGGATAAGAAAGAACCAGTTGTATTTCTAAAATAGCACAAAATAAATCGGAACCTGACCGTCTTATATATGTCTTTTCATGTTGTATTTGGATTAAGTATAAGGTGACTTTTACAAACCAATGCAAAAAAGGAAACACGTTTTCAATATCATTTACGTTATAGGAAAACTGCAATCAAAATCTTTATTTCCAGTATAGCTATGTGGGATAGGGGGGGAAATAGTACAGTTGATTCCTCCAAAAGCAGTTTAGCAGATTTGTGTTTTTCGTTGATAACCGCGAAACAAAGCTGCATCAATATATTTTTAAAAATCCCTAATAAATGGAATGAATAATACGTTGAACGATTTAATTCTGAGGCCCTAATCAAACTTATCATATCTTCACCTTTGTTTTCAGATTATAATTCAAATATTTACATACAAAAAGGATGCATAGCAGCTGTTTGAAAATCGTCTTATCAAAAAGGATAACCATATTTACTCTGTATTCCCCTTCTAGTATATCATTGTCACAATTGTCATAATTGGTGATGACTTTTGAAAGGCATGCAGCTTTTCGATTGTCATACCGATAAAAAGATTAATTATAACAATGGTTAAAGGATTGTTCAATGTGACTGACCTACAGAACATGCTCTTTCGAAAACCATTTAGTCAATCTCAGATGTTTCTGTTTCGAATTATTTATCTTAATTACTGATCGAATTTTGAAATTCAAGACAGAGTTTGGTTTCATTCTAACATCAAATATGTAGACCAGACCATTATCATTTTACGTATACATTTGTAATGGCCAAATCATTTGCTGATATACAGAATCTACAGTAATACAGTATCATTGGTTTCTCTTACGACAGTTTTGCCTCATCATTACTTCGCATTTTGGCAGTCAAAAAGAAATACATTGCTGTCGCATTATCTTTATTGCAATCACGTTATCAATAAATAAAGACATGTGATTTCATATAAAAAGTGAAAGAAAACTGAGCTGAAATAGATTCTAATAATATATCCCGTGATGTCCAAAGTATAACAACCATAACGATACAATTCTGTATACTGTCTACATAATTAATGACACCTTTCTGTTTTGATCTCAAAGCAATAAAGATAAAGTTTATTGATTAAAACAAGGGAGTTTTTTTTTATTGTGGTCTTAATTTGATCAAATGTTCATAAATACATCATGTAATGGCGGATCAAGAATGGCTGTCAAAGACGCATACACCCCATAATTTATTGAGCAACTTTAATTTGCTTGGAGGAGTGTTGTATTTTGTGCGCACCCTCCTCAATTGCAAAACTCGAAACTGCCACATCAGGGCCGTATATTATAAAGAGTAATTGCAGTTGATTCGATCACAAATTGACATCAATCGCAACTGTGTACTGAAGAGATAGGTGATCATGAATTTGCGATTGATTGGAGGATCAATTTGGATCAATCGAAACTCTTTATAAGACAGGGTCCTGCTGCATTAGCTAGTTGGCTATCAGTAAGATAGGTTTTAAATACAACAACCCAATAGTAAAAATCCTTTTATTATTGTGCTATTTTCATTGTTGCCATGATGTCCTTGATGGTTCGAAATAAAAAGCTAGTCAGCCTATTTTATCAAAAAAGAACACACACAAAAAAAAAAAAAACCCCACTGGACACGTTATACTGAAACTCAAATGACAAGCAGGGGGCACCCTTGACATTGAACACTTTGGATTAGAGAGAGAAAGAGAAAAGAGAGAGAGAGAGAGAGAGAGAGAGAGAGAGAGAGAGGGGGGGGTAGTCGTAAGAAATGATTGATATATATTCTGATAAACATATAACATTAAGTAAAGTGAAATTATCAAAAAGCTTTTATCTTTTGGAGTTATTTGTATATCTAGTTTAGTTGAAAAGGCGTTTGTCATAAAATTGATTAAACAATTTTCCCTTTGTGTTCAGTTGAACAGTACATCAAACAAATTGTCATTATTGTTCTTGGTTTGTTTTGACGGCGCTTATCATTTTCTCTCTTTTTTTTGTATTATTAACAGCCTGGGTTCAAGGCTGATGCATTTGTGACTAAGGTCGAAACACAGAAGTCACCCTCGTTTGCGAATTGTTCCATCTTCCACGTCTACAAGAGTGTCATCAATGGATTCGCTGCCAAGCTGACCGAACGAGGTTTAGAAGAGGTGAGTATACACTAATACCTCACTACAAGGCAAAGTAACACATTCATTTTACGATGATTGGTGGCGGATCTAAGATTACTTTGCTGGGGTGGAGGGAGGGAAAAAGTTTGCTGTCTCTTTATTTTGTTTCATTCTAGAAAAGAACTTTTTTTGGGATGAAATAAATACATTTTTTAAAAGATGATGATGATGATGATGATGATGATGATGATGATGATTATCATTATTGTAAGGAAAAAATTGTAGGGAAAACAATGCAATGTGCCCCCCCTATTTGCGATTGTGCCCCCCTTTTCGAGCAGAAAACCTTTTTTTTTTTTTTTTTTTTTTTTTTTTTGCTTGTCAGAGAATTATGGAGGGGAACTGGACCCCATAACCCCCCCCCCCCCCCCACTGAGCGACTTTTGGAGGGCTGGCGAGAGACCAAAAAAATATGGGTTTCCCTCCAAGCAGTTTCCCAAAGTTGACAATCCTGCATTTGTGTGCCCCCCCCCCCTTATACGAAATCCTGGATCCGCCGCTGATAATGATAATGATAATAATAATAATGTTAACAACAATGACAATAATAATAATAATAATGATAATAATAATATAATAAACCGTTCTTGTATAGGGCATATCACGTTATGATATAACGTCCCTATTTTTAATATTTTCTATTTTATATATTTTTTATTACAGGCCAATTCATTAAAAAAAATAAATTCAAACTTATGAAATGAAACGGGCGCATCTTAAAACATCAAGTTTAATTTGCTACTTATTTTCATTCAGAGAAATATTCATTAGAAGTATATACCAGTCTGACCTAGTTCAGTCAATTAGATATGTGCTTTACCTTTGATGAAATAGGTAAAAAGGAAGATGTTTTCGATAAACATACGACATGAATATAACACTCTGTCCAATTGTTCATTGTTTGACTAATAGCCCAATAAAAAATCTTATTCTTCTTAGTTAAGTTTTATTTGGCAATAAATCTTAATTATCGCAAGTCATGCATTCGATATGATTTATGACTAGCCTGTCTTTCAGTCAATGCTGTTTTTTCAGCCATACATGTAGCTGTCTTGTTAGAAGACTAATTATTCTCATCTCTTCCTGCGTTCCCAACTTATAAACTCTAGCTTCTTGGTTTGGAGGAGGTATCGTTTGTTGAGGAGAATGGGGTCGTTCGAGCTCATCAAGCCTACCCTGGATCATGGGGGTTGGACCGGGTAGATCAGAGGTATCTACCTCTGGATGGACAGGCAGACTTTACAGGTTAATCCAAATGACCTTATATCCGTGACCCTTTTCTCGTAAGAATTGAAAAAAATATTCTTGAACGAAAAAGATCCTTGAATATAAGTATCATATTCATTACCATCATTTTATTATGATTATTAAGATTATTGTTAATATCATTTTCACTGCATTTAGTTTTAACATTAATGTTATCATTATTTCATTATTATTATTATCATTATTATTATTATTATTATTATTATCATCAACATCATCATCATCATCATCATCTTCATCTTCATCATCATTATCATTATTACTGTTATATTTATTATTCTTATTCTTCTTCTTATTATTATCATAAATAAGTATTCATCAGTATTCTTCAAATTAACCTAAAGTAATATGAAATTCACCAAATGTGATGGAAGAAGTGAATCCAAACACCAGTTGGTTAATGGTATATTTCATAATTCAGATTGAATGACTTCTAAATGTTTCTATCAACCAAGCTTTCTTTTTTTTTAAGGTGACGGAAGTGGTGTGACTGCCTACATTTTGGACACGGGAATCTACCCCACCAATACTTACTTCAACGGGAGAGCTTCAGTAGGATACGATGCCATAGGTGGTGGCCAGGTAACAAAATGGTCGTACGACACATGCTCCGGCGACAACTGCTCCGCTGTCTATCAGACTCTGGACCAAACACTGTACCTAACCCTAACCCTAAACCGAACCCAAAACCAAATTGCAACCCTAACCCTAACCTATATATGTTTTAAGAAATAAAACCCGAAGTAATTATAATTTATCGCCGGAGCATATAGGTCGGAGCACCAACAAAACACATCCTCATTGTGTCATGTACAACCTAGAGGAAAGGAGTAACACCCTACGAAATTATTAATTCTTTTTCCAGCTTTACTGCCAAATTGCTTGAATGTTTGGAAAAATGGGAAAACTTGAATTTGTAGGCAAATTTGAAAAGCCGAGGGCTATTTTATTGTTGGAAGATTTTAGGTTGACTTGTCGGCAAATTTGATCCAGCATCCTGACTCCCCCCTCAAAAATGCTTAGTGACTCTCTTCTCGTAGATGTATGGAAGTACATGCGACGGAATTGCAGAGAATTAATTTGGAGTTTCCTTAAATGTCTATATCCCATATTTTTGATCAAATAATGCCAGTTTATTCCTCTTATAAACTGATGGATCCGTTGTGAAGTAAGGGAATATCCTGCTTTTAAATAATACAAATATGACATTTGTATAGTTTTGAGAAGGGATGTGTTTTAAATATTTTTCTATTAATACTTGATAACTTTAAAGGGAAAGTCTAGCCTAATATAAATTTGTCTTTAAAAGAAGCAGAAAAAATAAAGAAAAAATTAATGGAAGTTTGAGAAAAATTCGATGAGAAATAAGAAAGTTAGGAATTTCTGAAGTTGTAATCAATCAGACACAAATTGGCAACTCCGTGACGTATCATCCGAGGTCCTCTCCCATTTGCCCTCTAAAAGAAATCATAAATCCCCATTTTCTCTATAGAAAATATTCAATCATACATGAATCGTTGGTATAATCATTGCACATGTGTTTTACACAAAACCTGTATAAACAAATCTATACTCCTTCATCAACAATTAAAAAAATAAAAATTATGACATTTTCTGTATTGAGCAAATGGGAAAGGTCCTCGTAGGATACGTCAAGGAGTTGCCAGTGATTGTTTACAACTTCAAAAAATCATATTTTTCTGATTTCTTATCGGATTTTGCTCAAACTATCACTAAACTGTTTCTTTAAATTTTCTGCTTTTATTAAAATCAACTATTATACCAGCGATGACTTTCCCTTTGAACGGGATTTTTTTTTCTGTCAGTAAAGATTTCAAAACTTCAAGATATAAAAATGATTATGTCTCATTCTCCTTGAATCCTACCATCTTTATCAATACTGGAAGACATGTAAGATGTTGACTCAGTATTATTATCATATAATGAGATGTGTGTCTTTGTACCTATTCTTATTGCTTCACCATCCTAGGAAGGTGTTGATTGTAACGGTCACGGTACTCATTGCGCAGGGACAATAGGGGCTGAGGTCTATGGCATCGCGAGAGGGGCATCTTTGGTCGGAGTTCGGGTCCTTAACTGTTTGGGGTCTGGCCTAAATACGCAGGTCATGGATGGTAAGCTCTACGCTGTTTGCTTTATAATTACTTCTGATTCAACAAAACTATAAATGTAATTTTCTTTTTAGTAACTACAGTAGTAAAAACATGCCGATATCTAGCACTACAGTCATGACAAGGTACACAAATGTTGACAACTAACTCCTTTGGCAATTACACCTATAATAGCAGCTACTCCGGACAACTACCCCTAAGACAACTAACCCTAGGACAACTAACCCTAGGACAACTATCCCTGGAACAATTAACCCTAGGACAACTACCCCTAGGACAACCCCCACTAGGACAACTACCCCTAGGAAAATCAACTCTAGGACAACTACCCCTAGAATAACTATACTCCTAGGACAACTACCCCTAGGAAAACTAACCCTAGGACAACTACCCCTATGAGAACTACACAGGAACAACTACCCCTAGGACAACTACCCCTAGGGCAACCACCCCTGGGAAAATTAAACCTAGGAAAACTACACCTAAAATAACTACCCCTAGGAAAACTACCCCTAGGACAACTACTCCTAGGAGAACTACACCAGAACAACTACCCCGGACAGTTACCCCCAGGACAACTACCCCTAGGACAGCTTCCCATAGCAAAACTAACCCTAGAACAATTACCCCTAGGAGAACTATACCAGAACAACTACTACCGGACAATTACCCCCAGGACAACTACCCCTAGAACAATTAACATTAGGACAACTACTCCTAGGACTTCTATCCCTAGGATAACTAACCCTAGAACAACTACCCCTGGAACAAATACCCCTAGGACAACTACTCCTAGGACAACTATCCCTAGGACAACTACCCCTAGGAAAATTAATCCTAGGACAACTACCCCTAAGACAACTACCCCTAGGAAAACTAACCCTAGGACAAATACCCCTAAGAGAATTACACCAGAACAACTACCACCGGACAGTTACCCCCAGGACAACTACCTCTAGAACAATTAACACTGGGAAAATTAACCCTAGGACAACTACCCCGAGGACAGCTTCCCATAGCAAAACTGACCCTAGGTAAATTACCCCTGGGAGAACTATACCAGAACAACTACCACCGGACAGTTACCCCCAGGACAACACCCCTAGAACAATTAACATTAGGACAGCTACTTCTAGGACAACTATCCCTAGGATAACTACCCCTAGGACAACTACCCCTAGGAAAATTAATCTTAGGAAAACTTCCCCTAGAACAACTACCCCTAAGGAAAACTAACCCTAGGACAACTAACCCTAGGACAACTACCCCTGGAACAAATACCCCTAGGACAACTACCCCTAGGACATCTACTCCTAGGACAACTACCCCTAGGACAACTACCCCTAGGAAAATTAACCCTAGGACAACTTCCCCTAGAACAACTACCCCTAAGGAAAACTTACCCTAGGACAAATAACCCTCGAACAACTACCCCTAGGACAACTACCCCTAGGAAAACTTACCCTAGGAAAACTGTCCCCAGAACAATTGTTATCCCTTGGAAAATTAGCTCCTGACAACTACCCCCTTTAAAAAGATTCCAAATTACCCCTCGAACAACCCAGGGCATAATTAACTTGGGGAGCCGGTCGCTCACTGGAAATATGTAGACGGCATGACGTTGGCCATATCTCGCAGAGTGCAGGATCAGGGTGACGAGCTCAGTCTACCAGTCACACATCACCCTTGAATACTGGTGCCGTAATAACTTTGTGCTCCTGAATGCTAAAAAATGTTCTACAATGCAGATATGTTTCAGTAAACCCAACCCCCCCACAGCTGCATGTGTCTCTAAGCAATGATCCCTTGAGCATCGTTGGCGCCGTGAAGGTTCTTGGTGTGATCATCAAGGACAACCTCAAATGGAAGTTGTACATTCAGGACATTGTGTCGCGAGCGAAGTGACGGATGTATATGGTAAAGTCGCTAAAATGATTCGCCCTACCTAAACGTGACCTGACAAAATGGCATTCGAATTCTTTCTACTTAGAACACTCAGTTGCTCATCGGAATTGAATAGAAATGTTGCGTTATCACTCTAAAAAACGTCTTGTCATTTTTTTGACCAGATCGCCTGGTCACATTTTAAAAATCAGATTCTAGTCATTTTGACTAGGATTCTGTTCATTATTTTGACTAGGATTCTCTTCACTTTAATCCTAAAAGGACTCGGGGGGGGGGGGATGATGGCCCCCCCCTAGACAATTTTCACCGTGCATTTCACGCCGCGCCACTTTCTGACCTTTTTTCTTCCAAGTCTTGCGCATTTTTTTGACACCAAGTTTTCGACAATCGGTCGTAATGTTACCGAGTCACATGACCTTTTGTGACCTCATGTTAGCCCGAAAACGGAGATCCGAGTTTTGTGTATAAAACGAATGGGAAACGTCATTTCCTCATATTATTCCAATATGACATATAAGTTTGTATTTAAGCTGTTATAATCATCTATTCTAACTGAATAGTGGTATAGATAACACCTTGAAACAGCAAACTTTAAAAAAGCAATAAAAAAGTTAAAGTTGAAAAACATAGAAATGCATAAGAAATTTGTAAAACAATAGAATACATAAGAATTGAAATCACTTTCAATTTTTTTCTTTCATAATATTTGTTTTTAATGTTTATAAAGAGCTTCTTGCATAGAAATTTTATCTCCAGGGCCTTTTATTACTTGATATCACTCAAAAATGTGTATTTACGCATATAATTTGCATAAATTATCATAGTGGATTAAAAAAGATAAAGATTTACATTAAAATAACGATGGATTTGTGTTCTTTATGTGATTCTCGAGGTCTGTGCAAAATTTCGCGGCGATCGGTCATGTCGTGGCCGAGATATCAAGGGAGGGGGGCCATCATCGCCCCCCCCCAGTCCTCGATACCTCCAAAATAGCCCAGTCTTTTTAGGGTTAAACCCAAAGCTGGTAGTTTTGACTAGAATAATGAGGCTGCCCGTGGGAATAATTATTCCAGTCAAATCTGACTAGATTTTAGACATATTTGACTAGATTGTTTTTAGAGTGACTCATTATTATATTTGCACATGTATTTGTAAGCAGCTGCTTTCCCCCTAGGGCAATTTTATGACATATCACTGTGATTTAAAATCGGAATTCAATTATTTTAAACCACTAATTATGATACTGAAATCTCATGTAATTTGAATTCCGTAAGCATGACTTTTATTGATTATTAGAGTTATGTTACAACTTTCATTGCTACCGAATTATGTGCAATAATTCGCATCATAACGCATGATTTTTATGCATTTTAACATATTTCGTATTGCTCTCTTTCAATAATTTTATGATATTGCATTTAGATAATGACTACCAACTTATCCATTTACGGAATGCCTTTACTAATGTGCATTATTTATCCGAATAATCCCGTTCTTTATGTTTAACTTCTTATACTGACCTAACTGCTCATTGTGATGGAAATGATTTTTTTTCTCACGTTTATACACGACTTTAAATCTAAATTTACACAAAACTTGAATTCTCCATACATGGAGTTACATTCGTGGTCTTATCAATAATATTTCCGAATAGAGAGTGTATTTTTAGCATGTAATATTTACGATACGCTCTTTGTTGTGTAGTTTACCAAAAACTCTTACCGGATTTTCCTTACTGGTGGAGACTGATCTTCTTCATTAAAAAAATTCTCTCATCATTATGTTTCTATTTTTTTCTATACAAGACTTTAACTTTGTAACTTTTGTTTCACTGGTACATGCATATTAAATATAATTCTTCCTCAAATGTATAATCAAACCTGTTATCGAATATTATTCTGTTTCAATTTTAGCATAATATGTAATTAATCTAATTAATATACAATCATTCTGGTTATCTAATTTTCTTTAACACTTCTCTCATCATTAAGTATTTATATTTTAAGTTACATAAAATGCTATATAGCTCGATGCTTTCGCTTTAAAAATATTCTGTCATATTATTTTAGAATGTATTCTCGATGACGTTATTTATTATTTGTCTTAACTTTGCTATGTGATTCATAAATATATTTTTAAATTGTAAACAGAATGTAATTCACCCCTGTTGATGCTATTTTCAGTATTTTTACCATTCAGTTCAATTCAAGAATAGTTTTGTGGGAGTAGTTATCAAGAGGTTAATATCAAAGGGGTTATTTCTCTAGGTAATAGTCGTCCGGGGTAATAATCCTTGATGATTGTTATTACTTTTCTTATTTTTGGCAACATACACCCTACGTGAAAGTGATACGGCATTATGTGATGTGAATCTTGTCGTTTTAGCACATTCAAAATCGACTGTGTTGAAGAAGTCTTTTAACAAGTGTTTTGCTGAAAAAAATAAAAAGTATTAAATGATAAAGTATATTGTTGCTACCAGGTCTTGATTGGGTGAATCAGAACGCGCAGAAACCAGCGATAGCATCCATGTCTCTTGGGGGAGGCGCATCCACGGCGCTGGATGTAGCTGTGACATCACTCATCGATAGTGGAGTCCTCGTGATTGTTTCGGCGGGAAACGACGACCATGACGCCTGCGACAATTCTCCTGCTCGAACACCACGTGTAAGTATTTGTAAGGTCGTCAGCAGAACATTTTGAAGGGCGAGGGGAGGGGGGGGGGGCGGAATCTAATCAAGCTCGCATGGAAAAAAGTCATCTGGATCCCATATCACAATGATGACTGATTGCTATTTTGCAATTTATCTCTATGTACACTCAGTCAATCCTTAGTACGATCAATTGCTAAGCTTTGTGCTACGTATAGCCCAGATGTTCAAACTTTAATCAAGATTTTTTTTCAGTTTGCAGCAAACCCCCCCCCCCCAAATACTGATGACAAGTTATGGATTTCTTAAAATAGTGCTCGGTTTCTGCAATATAAAGTACGATGATATGAGCAGAAAATGTAACAATGTATCGACAGAACATTCAATTTTCAATTCAATTCAATTCAATTCAATTTCATTTATTCCACATTCGATAAAATTTACAATGAGAAAGTACAATACAATTGAAAATATCCAGAAATTAACAACAATAAAAACATGAAAATTCAACAACAGAGATGGGTACATCATACAAAAAAAGAACAAATAAACAGAAAATATCTAAATGTGGAGGGACAAACAAAGGCCAATTAAGGGTCTATCAAAGGTTTGTCCCCAAAAATATATAATACATAAAATATATCATTTAAGAGAATTATGGACAGTTTACACAACACACACAAAAATACAAAATCGAAAGGCAAATCATTTCATCAAGGGATGTATGACCTAAGTAATTCATTTTTGTATTTATTGTTAAAACTTGATAGAGAAGGGCAATTCTTTATTGTAAAGTCAATACTATTCCACAGTTTTGGACCACTATATGTGATTGTGGTACGAGAAAATGCATACTTAAATTTAGGAATACGAATGTGATTGGACTGTCTGATAGAGTATGGAACAAAATAACTATTTCCATGAAAACAGTCATCTAAAAACTTTGGCAGTAAATTATGCAAGTATGAAAACATGAAAAAACCCGAAAACAACATTTAAAGCTTCAGTTCTCATTACTTTCATTCCCTTAAATGTGGATAATAACAATAATTTCTGTCTTTTCTTCATGAACTTAATGAAAAACAAATTGAAATTTTAGTGCACTATATACATGTAGTAATCTTTCCATAATTTCATGATAACTGTCCTCTGAAAAATTTTAGAACCTGATGAAGATAATAATTATGTCTAACTTCGGGAAAGTGGTATAGATGTAGGGGCGACTTTAGAATTCCCATTACTAATGCGGGCGCTTTGGACATTGTTAGACTGCAGGATTTCCAAATCAAGGAAAATTGCAAAAATGTGAAAGGGATGAAGTGTATATCTATATGTATCCTATTCTACGGTTTTACGTTGATGTAAAAATAATATTAGATATTTATATAGCGCTCATATCCATCCACCACACAAGGTGCTCAAGGCGCTCCAATATTACTCCAGTTCTAGCTAGTCTACCGATATCGGCGCCCACATCATTCAAAGAATTCCTTCCTGCTGTCGGTACACATTAACACCTGGGTGGAGAGTGGCAAATGTAGATTAATGTCTTGCCAAAGGACAGTAGTCAGTTTGAAACTCACGACCTTCCCATTTCCAGTCAAGTGTTAACACCACTAGACTACGATATCTACACCTTTTACTATCACGATATCCTCTCCAGGCCGTGACTGTTGGCGCTACAGACGAGACTGACGTACGAGCTTATTTCTCTAACTATGGTACCTGTTTGGATATCTTTGCACCCGGAGTAGACATTACAAGCACTTGGTACGGCGGACCTACCGCTACTAATACCATCAGCGGTACATCTATGGCTTGTCCTCATGTAGCTGGTGAGCAGTGATCTTCTGTGCCGAATTGCTTCTCATTTAGTTTAATTTCTCTTTCTTTTTTATACCAAATAGTATGAACCCACTGGGAATGAGTTTTAAAACTTGTGCTGTCTTGTCAAGGTGTATCGTTTTTATTGTTAATAAGTTTAAAAAAAACAACAACAACTATATTTTACCTGACAAACACTCATACTCTTGAATCACTTTTTATCGTACACCAATTCTACCATCTTGAAGTGAGGCAACTTTAGCTAACCCTTTCTCCTTCATGTTATGTAAACTTGAATTCAAAGTTTAAATAATTATTGCCAATTATATTTTGTTTCTATTCTTTTTAAAATGAATCATATTCACTGTCAATCTGACAAAATGTTTTTTACCATTCCCATATAATATCAATGAATTAAAATTCGAAACAAAATTCAATAATTTGTGATACGAAATAACAATGTTATACATGTAAGTCACTGTTATTCTCAAAATGCAATATTAATTCGTATCCTTAGTCCTTATGTACTTACGACAAGTTCAGCGAACCAGGTTTATTTTTGTTTTTGTTCTTTTTAGGAGCGGCCGCCATCGCAATTGGAAACGACAACAGCCTTTCTCCAGACAATCTCAAACAAAAGATCGTTGATGACGGTACAGCGGATGTGGTTTCTGACCCCCAGTCGGGGTCACCAAACTTGCTGCTTTACATACCCTGAATTAATCTGCGCATGCGCGCTATGCAATAAACCAATGAATGATAATCAAACAACGTAAAAAGAGTAATTCTAATATAGACAGGGTGTGATGGGGGGGGGGGGGGGGTCCCGGGAAGTATTTAAATGACAAATTAACGTTGCCTGTACTCTTAAGAGAAAGAAGAAAATGTCAAAGATGTGGATATAAAGATCAGACTTTGATTTGATTGTGTGATCAAAGTGCTCTAAAATGCTAGATTCCAAACTACAAAGTTAACATTTTCTCGCTTGATCACTATAATATTTTACCAAGGTAGTCGCTATAATGCAAAGTTTTTCTAGTGCAAAATAGAAAATCTTCTCATTCAAGGATGGGCGGGGATGATCCTTCACAGATATTTTTTCTCCTTGGTCTCTAAGCATGCTATCCCCGCCGATGAGACATACACCCCTGATTATATATAGCCGATAAAAATAAATCTTCTTGCTTTTTCCAAAGTTTACTCATTTGCTATACAGTAATAATAATAATATTGGATATTTATGTAGCGCTCATATCCACCATGAATGGTGCTCAAGGCGCTCCAATATTACCCCGGCTCTAGCTAGGGTACCGATTTCGGCGCTCACAGCATTCAAAAGATGTATTCAAAAGATATGACAAGAATAACATCATACTACTATGTGCAACAAGAAAATTGACACTTTTGATTGTTAATAACTTAAAATTTTTACTCATATCAGACTGAGGTTTTAACATTGTAAAGTTGAATGATTTCAAATTCATTTGGAATAAGTTTTATGAAATTTATTTGAAAATTTTTCTTAAAATTAAGCTTTGAATATTTAATTAGATTTTCACTTTTTGAAAAGCAAGGCCACAAAATCTGTGTGTATAATAATTAATGCAGAACACAACAATTTCATTATGCGTAGCAGCTGAAATTCCAGAGCACATCTTTTAACCCAGCGTCATGAATGACACTGGATAACAAAATGTTGGCAGAAATGACAGGTGCGATGCACAATGGTATTGTTATGCTGTGAATTGATCACTGATACATACAGACTTCCTGGGCCCTGTTGCATAAAACTTACCGTTAACGGTAACTCTGCTATCAATGGTAACTACCATGGAAACATCACTCAACAGCCAATCAAAATCAAGGTTTTCATGGGAGTTACCATTGATGGCAAAGTTACCGTTAACGGTAAGTTTTATGCAACGGGGCCCTGGACTTGATTTTTCAAAACATGAAAATCTAATTAAACATTCACAGCTTTATTTTCATAAAAGTATTCAAACAAATGTAAAAAAAAAAACTTATTTCAAAT